>VZTH01005954.1:284171-319436 GCA_013397815.1 Aleadryas rufinucha
CCCCCCCCGTTCCGGCCGCGAAAGGGTATAAAAGGGTTGCCGGTGACGTAAAGTGCGTGTGTTGTCACTTGTCAGAGCAGGGCAGTGTACCTGACTCAGCTGTCCCGTTGATATGAATAGGTTTTTTTGCTTTGAAGACATTGTCCCCTCTCACTTCTATGGAGAAGTGAGTTACTTCTCAAATCCCTGAAGGAGAGAAAAAAAGCCAGTAAAACACCATTACCACCCCATGTGTTTCAGCAAGAATTTCATAGCTTTACATGTGTGCGTTCATTTCTAAAATTTGAAACTTTTCATTTTTTTTGCTTTGGGTGGCTGATCACATAAAAAACGATCTGTGCAAGGAAGTAGGGACAAGTCAGAACAAGTCTGCAACTCCAAAATTACAGAGATAACCTGCTGGTTATGGTGTAATCAGGACTTAGGCAGAAGGAAAAGAGACAGAGGTTGATGGGCTGCAGCCAGGTTAGGGATGGCTTGCAACCATCTTATGGCACCTTTCCTCTACATGCAGCCCCAGCATACTTTACTGGAAGCAGACATAAGGATTGCTTTACTTCAGTTGCTATATTCACTTACCCTGAATATAGCAAGCCATCCACCTGCATGTTATCCTAGAAAAGAATACAAACATAGATGCATCTGCAGCAGCTGTAGACTTAGGATGTCAATGCCAAATTTTGATAATTGAAAAAGATACAAACATTACTACCTAAAGGTTAATTTACATAGTTTCCAATGTAATGATGTAATATTATTATAAGATACTGGCAGGCCTCAGATACAGTGGAAACCACCTCCTGCATTTCTATCATGCAAATAAGGACTTAGGCAAGCTTTTCATATGTGTTGGGACTATGTATCTACCAAAACTTACGACAAGTAAGTTTTTATAGATCACATTCAAGTAACAAAGGAAAAAAAATCCATACACTGCAGAGACTGTCTTCTGATTCATAAAACATCCAGACATCAAACGAGTGACTGTTGCCTAGGGCTTCTATGTCACTGGCTAATGTTTACTCAATTTTTCACGATGTACCAAATGGTTTCTCCTTGAATACATTGGCTATTGAAAACAACTGAAGGCAAAGAATCTGATTTGACAACTACTACCTTAATAAGTAAGGATCAAAATGTTTAGATTAATGCTTAGCTTTCATCACACACAAGCAACGAGTAATGTTACAAAATGGAAAGTATGATTGGCAAGGAGGCAGTGAGGTGTTTTCTTGAGCTTAGTATTACCACTACTACTTACTTACTATTACTGTTCCTACTCCTCCTCTTCTTACTCCACCCTGCTCCCCAAATGCCACAGCCTGGAGAAACTTCTCCAAGTGAATTTACGAAATTATAGTCCACATCCACTGGCTTCCCTTTGTTAACTAGATGTGTGACCTTGACATTAAGGGAAATTAAATTTGTCAAGGAGCACTTTCCCCTCGTGAGCTCCTGCTGGTTGGGACCAATGACTGTTATTGTCTCTCCACTGTTTTCAGTAACTCCTGGATTACCTTATCCATAATTTTACCAGGCACTGGCAGTGAGACTGATAGTCCTGTAATTACCAACCTTCCTTCTCACCCTTCTTGAAAGCTGGGACAGTATTTGCCACTTGAAGTAGATTGGTATCTTTCTAGACTCCCAAGGTAGTTGAATAGTAAGGGAGAGAGGTCCTGCAGTAACATCAGCCACTTCTTTCAGTAAGGTGGGATGAATCTCATTGGGGCCCATAGATTTATGCACATCCAGCTGAAGAAGCAAGTCTTAAACAAGTTCAGAGTCAGCTGGTGAGTTCATCATCCCTCTAGTCAAGGCCTTCTCAATGTATCCAGACCTGTGTGGATCCCACAGCCTATGACTTGCGTTGAAGACAGAAGTGAAGAAGGTATTAAATGCCTCTGCTCTGTCTACATCCCTGTTTTTGAGGTAACTGACCTCATCAAGTAATGGGCCAGTTGTCTCTGATTTTCACTTTTATAAGTTTGTTTCAGTTTCTCATTTTTTAAACACTCTGCATAGCTCAATCATAATGTTAGATGATAAGTATTTTAGTATTTTCTGTTTTCATGTCATTAGTTATGCAGCCTTGAACAACTCAAGCAGTACAACTTAGTAAATTCTAGCAGCATGATCTTCAAGCGTATCTGTTGAAATACCCTCAAGAAACTAGAATGTGTATGTGATCTAGCAATCAGAGTTTCACTCATTGGCGGAATTAGTCCAGGGAGGAGATCAGTGTCTTTCCTGGGGAATGTTCAGTTGAAGCCCTGATAAAAGCAGCAAAGTGACCAACCAGCTTATCTCTCCATTTCTCCCATGTAATTCAGATGCCTGAACAAGGGAAAGGGAAGTTTTAATTTACTATTCTTTTTGAATCCCAGTCTAATTCTGGTTGCATTAGAGAAGGTTGGTTTAGAGAAGCCTCTTTTCTGGTTACACTCCACACTATGCTCCTGAGCCACAAGAACATTCAGGGTAAGGAGGTATTCCTTCTTTCCAACAAAGAGCTGCAAGAATGTTTCCTATGAAAAGTACATTAAAAGAATAACAACAGACATGCTTTTTGTCTGTAACTATCTGCTCTGGGGCAAGATAATTTATTAACTATATTTTGAAGACAAATCAACCTGGTTATTTCCAAATGAGCTACAAGTCAAGGAAGATGCCATGTGCAATAAATGCTCCCTTTCCCATATAAGCAGATAAATATCCTTTGCCAAAACAGGACACTCAGCACTACATCCCCTCCAATCCAATGCACAATTAACAATTTTAAGTATTCCAGTTTATTAAATTCCATCTTAATACTTCAAAATACTAGATTCTGGAGCATAAGATGATGCACTGCTGGAAAAATAACTACATTTTCATATAAATACTTTTTCACTTGTGGAATGAAAATATGTATGCTTGGCACTGCCATAAAACATTTCAAACATTCATGAGCACAAGAGACCACTACAAACTCTTACCCGGAGCTTTTTTTTCCTATTTTATACAAGCTGCAGCCTATTTTAAAAGCCAAAAAATCAAAGCTTTATATTAATATTGTAATTAAATAAAATCTGAACATGAACAACAGGCACTACACTGGTAATAACAGTATCTTTTTCTAGCTCCTCTGTAATTAATTATGTCGGTACTGAAGAAAAGCTTGCATAATGTAAAAAAACTCTTATTAAATGGGAAAAAAGAAACTATTATTTTTCAGAACAAAAAATAATATCCACAAAGAACACATAAGTCTGGCAAGTTTGTCACCCGAACAAATACTAGCTCTCAATGCAGAGGTAGTAAATCCAGCGGAACTCAACATACAACTCGTCAGTCATATAAGTCTTCCAAATTTCATTTTACTAGTCTTGTAAGACTAGATCAAGATCTTAAGTAGCATTTGTGTTTTCATATTTTCATCCCATTTCCATTTGTTTAGATGGTATCTCACATTTGTTTCCACATCTACCTTGGCAAATTCACTTGCAAGACTAACATGAACGGTAAACGTCATAGCACATCAAATTGTCATAAGATAGAGAATCATAGAACAAATTGGGTTGGAAGGGACCTTTAAAGGTCATCTAGTTGAATCCCCCTGCAATAAGCAGAGACATCTTCAACTAGATCAGGTTGCTCAGAGCCCCATCCAACCTGACACTGAATGCTTCCAGGCATGGAGCGATTACCAACTCTGGGCAACCCGTTACAACATTTCACCACCCTCACTGTAAAGAACTTCCATATGTCTAGTCTACGTCTACCCTTCTTTAGGTCATAACCATTACCCCTTGCCCCATCACAACAGGGCCTGCTAAAAAGTCTGTCCCCATCTTTCTTACCAGCTTCCTGCAACTACTAAAAAGCCTCAGTAAGGTCCCCCTGGAGCCTTCTCTTCTCCAGGCTGAGTAACCCCAAGTCTCCCAGCCTGTCTTCACAGGTGAGGTGCTACAGCTTTCTGATCATGGCCCCTCTGGACTCACTCCAACAGGTCCATGCCTGTCTGTGCTGAGAACCCAAGAAGCTACAGTTCTTCCAGTGAGAGTTCTTCACCAGAGCTGAGTAGATGGGCAGAATCCCTGCCTTTGCCCTGCTGCCCACGCTGCTTTGGATGCAGCCCAGGACACGTTTGGCTTTCTGGGCTGTGAGTGCCCATGGCTGGGTCATGTCCAGCCTCTCACCCACCAGCACCCCCAAGTCCTTCTCAGCAGAGCCGCTCTCCATCTCTTCATCCCCAGCCTGTGTTGATACCAGGGATTACCCTGACCCAGGTGCAGCACCTTGCACTTGGTCTTACTGAACTTCATGAGGTTCGCATGGGCCCCTTTTGTGAGTCTTTCCAGGTCCCTCTGGATGGCATCCCATCCTCCAGGTGTCAACTGCACCACGTGACTTTGTGTCATCTGCAAACCTGCTGAGGGTGCACTCGATCCCCCTGTGTGATTGATGAAGACATCAAATGGTACTGGTTCCAATATGGATTTCTGAGGGACACCGCTCATATATCATTGATCTCCCTCTGGACACTGAGCCCTTGACCATTACCCTCTGGGTGCAAACCAAATTCTCATCCACTTAACAGTCCAACCATCAAATCCATCTCTCTCCACTTTAGAGTCAACTAATCACTATTTTAATCTAACTTCTTCCTATGCTTCTGCTAGCCACACATCAAACTTTAAAGCACTACAATGGATACATACCTTAGACATTAATATTGTCAGTAAGAACTAGAAGTGTTTTATGTCAAGGTTAGTGGTTTTCAAGGCATAAAAAACTATGCTGTCAAGAGAAATGTGCACCTTCAACTCCAAGCAATACTGGTTCACAGGAGGCTCCAAGATGAGCCTCTCCACCATCCCTACTCTCAAAAATTAACTGTGTGAAATCTAAGTGATATTGCCTGATTAAGTCACACAATTATGAGAAGTACACAGATTTCCTAAAAGACAAAAGAAGGTTCAGGTCTATTAACATAAACAAAATAAAAATAAAAATAGTTAACTAAACAGCAAGGAAACTAGAAGTTTGAAGTTTTGCGTGAACATGCTCCTTGTTATTACCTGTTATCATTTCAAGTCTTCAAAGCCAGTAAGTCCCAGTAGTCAGGAACATACATTGTTCACAAAGTAATTTAAGGGCAGACCAGATACCACTCCATACTTTTCAGTCACACTTGTTAAGATTTTAGGTAGAATTTGCAAAACTGTTCTAGCTACTTCTACCACTGATACCTACCTTCCAATGCCACACATGAGTAATTTTGCAAGAAATTCCTATTACATCTCAAACAAATTCCAGGCCTGGGGGAAAATGCAAGTCATAGAACAGGCTAAGAATGAAGTTCTACCCCTACTGTCATATTACATGTACGCAACAACCTTTGGCACACTCCTCTTTCCAATGTATTCATACTGATCCAGCCCTGCTTGAAGTTAAAAGAAACCATTACCCTAGCATTCAAACACAGACTAATAACAATATAGACTTAAATTCCATCTACTGTGCATTGAAAGTGACAGAATTACACAAAAATTGAGTTTTGATATTTAACTGGAATATTTTCTCACTGGTGTGCACTTTACTCATTACATTAATTTAATTTGAATTAATTCTCCTTTAGAAGTATGATCTATTTTCTAGAAAATTATAATTCATAAATGCATATGCATCATTTAAAAATTGAACTAGTAACTTTTTCAATATACCTAAGTATGCACTTCTTGAGTCATTCTGCTGTGCCCTGTGAATTCATGGAAATCTTAAATGGAGATGAAGGAGGGAGAGAAAAAACAATGTAGTCAAGTGTCATCAAATGTGTAGGCTGTTTTGTTTGTATTTCCAAGGATGTGAGATTGGAGATTAACCTTAAATAAGGACAGTCCTCAGTTATTTTCTGGTAAATAAAAACTGAAAATTCTTGACTGCTGACAATACTGGACACACAACCCACTACAGAGTGGGTTGGTGCTGGCCAGATGCCAGGCACCCACCAAAGCTGTTCTTTCACTCCTCTGCAGCTGGACAGGGCAGAGAAAATATAATGAAGGGTTCATGGGTTGAGGTAAGGAGTGGGAGACATCACTCATCAAATATCATCATGGGCATAACAGACTCAAGAGATATTAATTAAATTTATTACTTAACAAAATTAGAGCAGGGCAATGAGAAGTAAAATAAACCCTTAAAAACATCTTCTCCCCACTCCTCCCTCCTTCCCAGCTCTACCTCCTACCCCAGTGGCACAGGGAGACAGGGAATGGGGGTTATGGTCAGTTCATGACCCATGGCTTCTCCCACTGCTCAAGGAGAGGAGTCATTCCCCTGCTGCACCGTGGGGTCCTTCCCATGGGAGTCAGTTCTCCGTGAACTTTTCCAACGTGAGTCCATCCCATGGTAAACAGCCCTCTCCAAACTGCTGCAGTGTGGGTCACTCTTGCACGGGGTGCAGCCCTTCAAGGACTGGCTGCTCCAGCATGGAAGCAGGGCCCCTCTCTCCACGCATCTTCCACCAGATCACAGCCTCCTCTCAGACATCCACCCACTCCAGTGTGAGTCTCCTCCACAGGTTCTGGGTGGATCTCTGCATTCCCCATGGATCTCCATGGACTGCAGGGACACAGCTGCTTCACCATGGGCTGCACCATGGGCTGCAGGGCATTCTTGGCACCTGGAACATCTCCTGCCCCTCCTTCACTGACCTCAGTGTCCACAGGGTTGTTCTTCTCACATGTTCTCACTCTGCTCTTCTCTGGCTGCAATTACAACTGCGTAATAACTTTGTTATCACAATTTCTCATTGGCCCAGCCTTGGCCAGCAGTGGGTCCGTCTTTGGAACAAGGGATTGGTTCTGCCAGACATGAAGGAAACTTCTGGCAGCTTCTCACAGAAGCCACCCCTGTAGCTCCCCCACTACCAAAAATCAGGCCATGTAAACCCTTAAGAAATTATGTAACTCTGAAATAAGACTTTAAAATTAAATTTTTTGAAAAATATTGCATGGAAAATCTTGAAAATGTCCTTCTCTGTCTTAAGTAATCAAGCCTATTCAGCAACACAGTTTAAAAGACAGAAGTTCAACACAGAGAGGCTTATTTTGAAAGCCCCTATTATAAGAAGTTACCAAGAGAACAGGTCACGTCTTTCAGGTCCACAATTGTGACAATTTGTTGTGACGAGTGTCAGTAATTCCTGTTTGTTTCAATGATCTCTTTAAGACCATTACTTTTGTTCTCTTCTAGACACGTATCTCTTTTCTTAGTAAAAGTAGCAAACAGTGTATCCATCATTCCCAAAACTTCTAGTAGTTCCTCTTGATAGTCAATTTCTTTTCCGATAGCTTCCTGAAGTTTCAAGAACTGTTTATCAACAATTGCTGACTGCCCAACCACAGGCTGATAAATGTCTGTAAAGAAAAACATCAGTTAAGAATCCATAGATGTATAAAAAGGCAACAATTATATTAGCTAGTTAGAGACACATTTAAGGATTCTAGCACAAGTCCAACATTCTGAAAAACTAAGACAACTTTAATGTTGTCTGTTCTGAAAACAGTTGTTGTATGTACTCACAGCAGCAGTATGTCAAACTAACAGAAACAGAAGATTTTATGACCTCAAATACTATTTTTACCTCACTGAATAAGAAGAAGCTACTTGTACTATGTAAACACAGAAACATGAAGTATCAAAGATATTTAGAGACCATGAGGAGCTTCCTGCAGCCTGTGCAAATCAGATTCTGACTATGGTCGAAGTTATCTGGAAGTATCTTTTTTGGTTCATTCTCTTGACATCAAGTCCACACTTCAAACAAACCCATAAACATTTGGTTTCTTAAAAATGTAGCA
This sequence comes from Aleadryas rufinucha, assembly GCA_013397815.1. Lineage (NCBI taxonomy): Eukaryota > Metazoa > Chordata > Aves > Passeriformes > Aleadryas > Aleadryas rufinucha. The sequence goes on from VZTH01005954.1 coordinate 292,022, forward strand.
CTTTCAATCTTATTTCCAAGTTAGCTATATGGCTTTGAGAATCTTTTTTGTGTTGTCTTACCAGTGATCATATCAGCAACAGTCACCAGCACAGGAGTAAATCTAGGCTCAATCACACGCCTGCAAAATTAGAAGACATTCCAATTTTACTGGTTTTGTAAACTGCACTCCACCACCACCAAGAAGCTTTCTCACACAGGCATACAGACAAATTTTTCTTGATGAAGACATCACAGAACAGCAGTCAGAGATGCAAGTCAAAAAACCTCATATATGTGGTATTTACCCTCCTCCTTTCAGGAAGGCAGTGGGGGTTGGAGGAGTGGCAAAAAGCCTCGAGTACATAAAAGCACAAGTTTCATCAGGGAGACAGAAAATAACAGACTATGGGTAGAGTGTCTGGCAAAGAAGTAGAATAATTCATACTATCAGCAAAACTGTTCTGTGCTAACAAGTAAACTGTTTCAAACCTCAGTAATCAGAATGGAAAAGGCATGTGAGATTTCAAGAGTACCAGTGTTCTACCAGTGATCTGCTGAAACTCTGTGGCAAGTTATTAGGAAATAGAAAGTGTCGAAACGGTCAGAGGGAATTAATGTTAAAATAATACCTTGCCACAAAGGTAAGCAGGAGATTAACTTGCTTCTCATCTCGGCCTGCAAGTGCACTTCTCAGTGTTCCTCTGCGATGTAGTTCCTGCATGACTGCAACCGTGACTTCAGGAGTATGAAGCATGATGGGTGGCTGGGCACATATAAGAACAATTTAGTACCAAAGCGACATCTTTACACACAACAGAGGGCTGGCTGGTATCAGCAAAACCAAAATGGAACCCAACTTAGATTCCTTTCTAGTTAATACACTAAAACAAAATTAATACAACGTACAGGGAAAATTGACATCAGGTGACAGCACAAAACTCTCACGAGAAGAAAATCCAATGCCTCACCTCCAGTACTGCATCAAGAGCCTTGGAAGACTGAAAGCTCCTCAGGAGCTTGTCATATTTTCTCAAAACACGTTTTACAGGTTTACTGACACAGAAATCTTCCTAGAATTCAAAAAAAGAGTTCAGAATAAGACCAATACACACACACACATAATGGATTAGATATATTGCCATGAATAATCTTACATATTACCTCCCTTCTCATTCTCCAATTTAGCACATTCCAAGAAACCAATTTTTGGGAAAAGTTTCAGCACATATTTTCTTACCACCTCATACCTGTTTTGGCATGTAAGTTCTTCCTTTCACATAGGTTCTATATGCTGGTTGTCTCTTCTTTTGAGACTTTTCATTCTTCTCTTCTGGTTTCCTGTGTTTAACATTTAGCACCCCATTGGTCATGCCTACAACTATGGTTTCGTCTTCAGGCTAGCATGAAGAAATCACAGAGTTAGGACGCAGAGTTTTCACTTGTGTTCTGTCATGCACATATGTACTCTATAATGCACATTTTTATATTTTTAGGGTTCGTGATAAGGTTCAAATCACAGTGTCATAGATGACTTAAGGTGGAAGGCACTTCTTTGAGGTTCTGTGATTGAATACTTTGTTCAAAACAGGGACAGCTTCAAGGCTATGCTTATAAGCAACATTACAGACTGACTAGTGAATCAAGCTCAATGATGCATTAACACCCTTCTGCAACTAAAAGGTTTTGGTTTTTCCATCGGCACACAACTACCTTTGGCTATTAGGTGCCATACAGCAGGCATGAACAGAACCTGTGAGAAAGCAAAGCTATCACAGAACAGCAGGATTCTGAGAAACAATTGAAAGTTCTTCAAAACACCAGTCACTGGTACATGTAATTTCACTTACATTACAAAGTAAGTATAAATTTCACCCAGAAAAATTGTGGATGCCCCATCCTTTGAAGTGTTCAAGGCCAGGCTGGATGGGGCTTTGAGCAATCTGGTCTAGCAGTGCCCTTGCCCAGGGCAGGGGGGCTGAAACTAGATGATCTTTAAGATCCCTTCCAATCCAAGCCATTCTATGATTCTCTCATATGACAAAAGCCTACAAAATTATGACAGGTATAGATTGAGATCAGCTGGTCAATGTCTCATTTAAGGGCATCAAATGAAGCTAATGAAGGTTCAAGTGCAACAACAGGGAGCAATTCTTCACACAACAAGTATCAGAAATGTGGAACTCCTTGTCAAGGAATTTAGGCAAGGTTTCAAGTTTATCCAAGCTCAAGGAGAGACTGAACAGGCTTATGCAATAGAAATTCATTGAATTGCACAGAAACTACACTTTGATGAGTTAATTTCTCATCTGAAAGTGAGTTTGGAATTTGGGAGAATATCAACAAACTTATCACACACACTTGCCCTGGGTTTAGTTTTCTATACGCATCTACTTATGGCTGGCTATGGTTAGAAGCAGCGTCTGGAATTAGACCTGCTTTTGGTTTGACTCAGTAAAGGCATTATAATGGTCTCATATAACCATTTACAATTCAAATGGTTTTGTCAATACAAAACAAAAGATTATGTTTCCAAAGTATTATACACACTCTAGAGACGTTAAACTACAGGCACTGCATATTTTGCAGATGCCATAGGGTCTTAAAAGGCTATGGATTCTGTACTATCCACCTCAAAAGAAAAAAAATTCAAAGTTCATTGTAGCTCAGCTCCCTAGGTAGTACAGTAGGAAATGAATAAAGGAAGACACTCCCCACACACTCTTTCCTCTACATTCCACCAGAGCAGGACAATAGTAAAGTAGCAAAGGTAGTAAAGATCCCTCACAGTCCCATTCACATGTCCTTCAGAGGCTACGTAAGGGGGTGACTACATGACTACATGACAACAGTATTGTTTAAAAACTGGTGCTAGCCTCCAAATTTCTGGCCAGCAGGTCACTTATCCACTGGAAATCAAGCGCTTCAGAGAAGTAAGAGTCTCTGCTGTCTGCTTCCAAGACAGTAAGACACATGCCTTGACAAATAAATTTGTTTATGCTCATACCCTCTTCTTTCTTCCTCAGACCAACTTGACACCATCAACTTTTAAAGCAAGTTTACACCCTACTCTAAATTTCTCAACAAATTAACTACTTTTTTTTTTTAATTGCTGCTGTGCAAAAGGACTCACAGCATTCCCGAAAGGCAAAAGGTGAGTACAATCTTCTTAGAGTCAAGGAACTTCCCTTCTAAAGTGAATACTTTCCCTATGATGTACACTGTCATTCATAAACACATGATTTTGTACTGATCTAGTCAGGTAACATCTGGTATTTGAATCTATTATGTTTAAAACCTCTTAGTGTTGTTACTCAGGAGAAATATATTCAATCACCCTACTTTGCACGTACAGCATTCTTCTGGAACACCCAATAGTCATGAAAGCAACAATTATTTACTTTAGTGACTTAAAAGGTATCAGGAATTACCTTGTCTAGCAAGACTTCTAATATACTTACCGATAATGCAAGACTGAGGATGGATGTTGCATAGTTGAAGCTGTGAACTACTTTGTAGGATGTAGTACTGTAAATCTTCACATGCCTACACAGAAGGGTAAAGATAAAAACATTGTGAGTAAAGCTTTACTGTAGTCATTCTATAGGAACTTCATCACTCTCATCTTCTACAGATCATTTAAGAAAGCTGAGTATTAATACAATGCATTCCTCACACTTATACCATTAAGTATAACTCCTCCTGCAACAGAAAGGTTCTGTTAAAAGATATCCACAAGCCAGGATTGCTCTTACCCCAAAAAAGATGAAAATGGAGCAAGAACGGAAGAAGAAATTGAAGGCAGATGTAGTAACTATTTGAATTCAGAAATGTGTGTTAATAAAACACTAAGACAGCATCTCTTCAAATTTGTTCTAGATTTTAAATACGAGATCTACTAGCAATTTCTGGGAATAAATTCATAGATATTCTTGTATCCAGCTGCCCCTAAGGGATTTGGTTGGAAGTATGAAATATTTAACAAATTGGAAAACAAAATATTATCTTACAAGGACAAAGTTTAGTGTTATGTAATCATGAAGCCTGAGGTAGCCTAGGAAATACAGGAGGGGGGAGGAAAACAGACCCACTGTCATTTCAGATCACTTTGTATTTCTAATGTCGCAGAGACAAGGGACCATAAAAGTACCAGTACTTATCAACTGAAACCAAACAAAAAAGCAGAGGTCATGTTCACCTGCACTCTTGGGTACAAGAAGCAACAGCAGAGAGACACAAAACCCAAGCTTTTTAAAGGTGAATACTAATACACTTTTAGCTATTTAAACTGCATTAAAGTTAAGAATAGTTAATTTACAAAGACTGGTAAGGTCAGTTTAGAGGTTTAAAAAACTGAACACTCATTCTGAAATTCCCCATATGCATTCCCAAACAGCACACAATCACATTCAGATTAGTAAGAGGAAAAGGTTAAGGTGTATCACAGAATCATACGACACTATGAGTTGGAAGGAACCTTTTAAAGCTCATCTAGACCAAAGCCCCTACAATAGGCAGGGACAGCTTTGCAGGAGGTACCTTGGCCCCAAGACGTGTTCTCAAATAAAGCCCAAAAAACACGCACAGATTCACAGTGATGTGTAAGATCTTTAAAAGAAAAAAAGTCCTAAAGAATGTAAACATAATGAAGTCACAAACATGATGAAGTCACACCAACCTGTCAAGGGATCCTGACAATAACCTTTGTCCAGAGCTGTTCAGGCACAAACAAGTTACAGTTTTATGGTGATTTTTAAGTGAAACTAGTAACTGTCCACCTTTTAGAATATCCCAAACTTTGACATATCGACCTCCTGTGAAGAGAAAGCACACAAAACAGTCTTACATATGTACACATTTGTGCTTCTCTGAAGAAGTTTTCACAGAGTGATGCAGTACCTCCTTGACAGGTACCTTTAACTCCAAACAGTCCTCTGTACCTACTCACCATCCTCTTCCATTCTATCTCCTGGCACAAGAACATTACAAGCCTGCTCTTTTTTAGGCCATTCTGAATGGAGCTGAATGATTCAACCATTCTCCAACCATATTCATTACCAAAAAAAAAAAATCTATAAACTATGGGGTTACATTACTTCTGATGCAATGGCAAGAAGAGACTAAAAAGGATTGTCAACATTAAGAGAAAGACACAGTCCCATCTTCTCAATACCTAAGTATGTTAATTCTTTCACTTTAGAAGTGGGCCAGTTAGAGTCTGCATTTTGTCATTAAAAATGTCCTGGGGCGGGGCAGCAACTACAAGAATATCAAAACAAAGACAAAAAGGAAAGATCCCTATTTGCACCCTCCAGATAAACACAGATTCCTACAGAAGATATTTGATAAATCCATCTGTCACATCACTTACCACTTCATTAGCAAACTAAAACACCACACAAAGAATAAGTAGCTGAAGTATTTCTCCAATTAGGACTACAGAAAAGAAATTTTATTTATTTCATTTTATAGAATTACCTGCTGATACTAGAAGTCCACCAGATGGGAACAGAAGCACGCTCTCCACAGGATGGCCATGTTCTATTGTCATGACACTACTCTTTGTTCGTGCATCAAACAGTTTCACAGTGTGATCATAGGAACCTGCAAACACCACCATAAATAGCTTCAGTTTCATAATTACAACTATTTCAGGAACTAAAACAGCCATGTCTTACCATCTAAAGGAGTTCCCGGCTAATAGCAATAGTTTTAAACCATAATTGTGAAAACACCTTGTGGTTTACCTTGGTTAGTTTTCAGCTTTAGGGCAACAAATTTTCTAATTCTAGTCCAAGCTACATGTCAGTCTGTAAAAGTAATCTGTTTTCATTTCATTTCACTTCCATTAATCAAGTATATTTATAACAATTAATATCAGGTAACCTGATAAAACCTAGCCTCTTGTGCCTCCTGAAAAAACAAATACTAGGTTTTTTTCACAGCAGTTTTCCACAGATTGCTACAAAGCTACTCCTAGGAAAACCAAAAGCAACTGGATCCGAGTAACTCCACATGAAATCAAATTCTTGAGTCTGCCAGTTATGGGCTGTACAGACTAGTGTCCTGCTCCAGAAACTTGGTACAACACTTCAGTCACTCCAAGCCAAAAGATACATTCACAGTGCTTTCTTAACTTTCAAAAGTTAGTCAGAACTGTTCTGTTAACCCTAATAGGCTAAACCGAAAGGATGTTTAAACTCAGTTCCTGTAAAGTTTCCCTAAGACATCTGTGTCAAGCTTAAAAAGTGAGCAAAAAAAGGAAACAACAAAGTAGGCACTGCACAGGCAGACTGGTCCTCCATGACTAAAATACAATAAAAAAGACCCTACTGTATCAAAAATTATCTCTCAGCATTTTTCTTCAATTCAATCCAAAAGAAGTATAAATAAAGAATAAAACCAAACCTGTTATGAAGACATCTGCATTCACTTTACTTGCACAGCCACATCTCACATAATCAGTATGTTCACTGTATGAGATTATTTCTGTGGCACTTGGAATATCCCACAAATTTGATGAATAATCATCACCACCAGAAAATATTCGGTATTTATCAGACAGGAAGCCCGCTACATGAACTGGTCTAGAAAACAAAGTCCACAATATCCAAAGTTAAAATATATTCATGTTTCAAGAAGAGTTAATCTATATGACAAATATATTAAAGTATTCTAACTTAGAAGTGAAGTGTTTAATATCAGAACTTACAAAGTCTCACTTTCTAACAGCAAATTTTAAGTATGACTGGTTTGAACGATGTTCTTGTTCTTTAAAATCACTGTTGAAGTCTTTATAATCATCATAACATCCCGACAGACGTTGGCAGAACACACAGGTATGCAAATCTTACTGCAGTTAACCTAGCCATTACAACACTACACCCAATTTACAAAGAGACTTCAAACAGAAACACTCTCAAGGTCAGTCTGGGTATGTCTCACTGAAAAGGGGGTTCTTCTTGTTCCGTGTAGATAAAACACAGATTGATCTTTCATAGCCCAGAAGCCTGTTGAAGCATTATCACTGTCTTCCCCTCACTGATACATCAGAACTCCTAACTTCTTCCCCACCCTACCATTATGCAGTTTTTCTTAAGGGCTTCCTGCTTTTCCTGGTGTATTTCTTCACTGTTTTGGTTTAGACACTTTTTAAAACTCTTCTCCTACCAGCATCAAATAAAATGTGCTTATCGGTGCAATGTACTCACAAGACTGTATCTACGCAACATATTAAGAGACACCTACCTGAAACAGAAAATGTATTTACTCTTCTACATACTTGATTCATATTTAGAATTTTTTAAAAACTCACCCCAATTTTAAACTTAATTTTAAAATCTACTTTCCAGTGAGAGCTACATGAGACAGCTAAAAGCAATGTAAATCAGCACTCCTCAGATTTTCAGCGGTATGTGACGCAGACATATAATTTAACATAAATATTGCATATTGGTGAGGCACTGGAACAGGTTGCCCAGAGAAGCTGTGGATGCCCCTTTCCTGGCAGTGTTCAAGGCCAGGCTGGATGGGGCTCTGAGCAACCCAGTCTAGTAGCAGGTGTCCCTGCCCTGTGGCAAGGGGGCTGGAACAAGACAATCTTTAAAGTCAAACCATCTGGCCTGTGACGAGTCTGTCATGTGCAAATACAGCAAAGAAGCTTATGCACAAAAAGGAAACAAACCAATCCTGTCTTACTTAGTATGCCCCTCAAACTGCCTCAGTGGTGCTTTGCCGCTGATGTCGAAGAGGCGGATGCCGCCGTCCTCGCTGCCGGCGGCGAGCAGACGCCCGTCGTCCCTGTACGTGGCACAGTACGCGGCGTCCCGGAAGCGAGAGAACGTCTTGATGGGCTCCTGGGAGTACCGGCCATAGATGTGGATCTGCCAAAACAAGATGGCATCACATTTTCTTGTGTGATACCAACTGAAGGACAAGAGCATAAAAGCCTCAGAAAAGCCACTTACCCTCGAGGATGCTGTGACAGCGTAGTTATATGGTGGGACTGGGGAGAAGTCAATTTTATTCACTGCACCGAATTCCTTTATCTGAACAGGTGTCTAAAACAATTGTGATAAGGATCATTAAATACATTAAGCACACCATCAAGTGTGAAAACAGCAAAATAAAAGCTATTTTTCCTACAAAGAGATCAAAACTCCATTAGAACCAAAACGTTTTTTAAATACAACGACAGTGAGTTTCGCTTCTGCCAGGCTACTCCTGTTGTTGTAATTTTTTTCCAATTCGCACATCACAACTGACCGATTACTTATGTGTTATGAGGTAAAAAACTAACTCATGCGTGTTTAAAAAAACATTTTAATTGCAGGAAACCAGTTAAAAAAAGCATTCTGGGGCAGTAACTGCGACTGTTGGGCCGCTTCCTCCTACCTTGTATCCCCGCCAGTACAGCGTGTCCTGCNNNNCCCCGCCAGTACAGCGTGTCCTGCGTGATCCTCTCCCCGAGTTTGGGGCACGCCTGCACCACCACCGGTTTGTACGCGGCCATGGCGCACGAGGCGCGGGGCTGGGCCGGGGGGGCTCAGCGGGAGAGGCTCGGGAAGGGCCGATGGGCTCCGGGCACACGGAACACGCTGCGCCCCAGCGATGGCGGGCACCGCGCCTGCCGCGAGGAAAGGAAGCGCTGGCGCGCCGGCATTGGGTCATCAGAGCGCGCCTCTCGCCGGCCAATCGGCGGGGCGGCGAGCCCTCCCTTCCGCCCGCGGCGGCGGCGGCCGACAGCCGAGGGGAGGCTGNCGGGCCTTTCCTTCCGAACTGTCTCTAGGGAAAGGGGACGGCTCCTGGCGTTCTCGGAGCTGCACGAAGCGCCGCCCCACCTGAGGCTTCTCGCCGTACTGTGAGCAAGCCCCGAGTATTCTGAGGTTACCTTTGTCGGTTTAAAAGGGATTTGGGTTTTCTCCTACGTGCGTGGTAGAAGCAGTTTATGTTACTCAGGTTGCGAAAGACATTAAGGGGTTTAAAATCAGTTTAACTTTTCCTTCAAGTTTAATGTTTTTAGGAAATAAAGTAATCTTCGTACAGTTTGTTCGTGGCTTGGTATAAATCTGGTTGGTTGTCGTGTGGTGTTTTTTTGTTGCAACTATGCAAATATTCTGAAGCATCATTTAGATGAAATTCCTACTAGCTTAATTACGGAGTCTGGTTTAAACATCCAGGTGCTAAAACGTAAATGGAGAATTCAGTCCCTAACTTGTGACAGCAACAAGGTTCATATTTCACTAGTGTTTTGACTGACAAAACTAAATGCCATAAGCTGAAATGAAGTTTGATGTGTTTTTATGCTTTATTTTACAGAACAGTTCTTAATCTGTGTTACGTCTGTTCAGTTGCAGGTTGTTCAAAAAATTGGGCTTGGCTGGCCAAAATTGCTCCTGGCTGGAAATGATGAAGCATCATTTTGCATGAAACTTTTACACAATTGAGACCATGGCATCTTCAACAAACTTAGATGTTGGGGCCCAGTTAATTGTGGAAGAATGTACCACAAGCTACAGCCTTCCACCCATGCCAGACATTAAAGTGGAGCATCAGCTTGACACCAGCACAGAGGAAGGCCCAGCTCAGAGTGTCACCATGGGGATGAAATTCATTTTGCCCAACAGATTTGATATGAATGTCTGCTCACGATTTGTGAAGTCTTTGAATGAGGAGGACAGTAAAAATATTCAAGATCAAGTCAACTCTGACCTTGAAGTTGCATCTGTCTTATTTAAAGGTTGAATTTATGGTACAAATTATTATCTGTGGACTGTGTCATCCTGTTAAGTTACTATGTTTTCTAAAAAAAAAAAAAGCTGCTGCCTTATATGTGTATTGATTAGTTTTCTAAGATTTGTTCCTCTGACATTTTTGTTAGATGCCTCATGGATTATTAATGTAAAATTAACTCTTTCCAGGATTATTTTTATATCACATTTTAAATATTTATATTAATTGAAAAAGCAGTGGCACAAAAAGTCTCTTAAGTTAGTAAGAGCTGATGCTGATTATGAAAACAAGCAGCTTCTGTATGGCATGTCCTACAGCAGTATGCCTCATCACAAAACACTACTGAAAGCACTTCAGCTTCAGTAGCTTTCAGCAACATGTTGTATCTTCTCATGAGTATGATGAAAAATAACACAGGCCATGTGTTTATCACTGTAGCTGTACAAAGCCTCTAGTTGTACCAATGGGCTTGCCAGTGTAGCTTCGCACTGCTTGAAAGCAGATGCTTTCAGGCATCCAGGTCTGGATCCCTGCAGCTAATCCAGCCATTGCCGGGCAGCTTCATCAGAACTGATCCATGCTTTTTCATGGCTGAGGATATTCATACAGAGCAAACTTAGGACTTCCATCTACTTCTCTTTAACAATTGTGGTTTCTAGCACTTGCTGTCATATTTCAGACTGTTAGTGGTGTATCTTTTCATGAAGTTCATGTCACCTATTTCCTGTAACAAATGCAAACACAGGCCTACTTTGAATTTTGATGGTTTCACTGACTTGTGTTGTTTGACTGCAGTTCAGCCATTGTAGTTTTCAAACTTTTTTGATTCACCCCAAGTGCTCACTAGCAGAGCTGCAGGTCTGAGCAGCAGATTTAGGCCCATCAGCGATAGGATTGTTTTTCTGAGGTAACATTTGTAAATCCCTTAGAAGCAGTCCTGCAAATCCAGGGACCACAGGTCAAAATCTGTGGTAGGGCTCTTAATTTGATGCAGTCAGTTGTAGCCGTTTGATTGGCAAACAAAACATAATTTTGTTTTCTTTTTGTTACACTCTACTTCTTTTAATTAGTTCTTTCCCTGAATTTGTGGTTGCATTTATGATCGAAGTTCTCTATGGTGTTAATTCACTGTGTGTGTTAATTAGCTTCCAGTCATTAATTACTCGTGCACACTGGTGTCAGATCAATTAAGCCAATATGGAGTTTAATCCTTCAATATGTCTTTCCAGTATTTAATCAGTTAGCTTTTTAAAAATTGTTTGGCTTTTCAATTACTTCTCAAAACCAAAAGCTACTTTTGAGAATTAGAAGCCAAGACAACATATATATACATATACATATACATATATATATATATATATATTCTGTAATAAAATGCCATTACCTTCTAAGAGAAGGTAAGAAAGATTAGTATGAAGGAACACATCAGCAGTGAATAGCTTCCTGAATTCTAAGTGGTGACCTGCTGTTGCATTTTATGTAAGTTAGTGTGGAACATATCTTCCTGCTGGATAAGTATTCTTCAGGCTTTCATAATGCTGTTAAAATTTTAATCAGGAGTGGGAAGAGCCCTGGTGAAGAAAGTTAATGAAGGTTGTCTCCACACGTGCAGTGGACTGGTTAGGGAGCGAGCAAAGGCTGAGCAGTCTGACCAGAGCTGCATCATGTTACTGCCTTGGAGAGTGTCTATAACAAGATGACAGGTTAAGTGGAGCCTTCTCACCTAATAAATCCATGCCAGGCATGTTGAAAAATCTGAGCAAAGGCTTACCTCATTTAGAGACTGGCTTGTCTCTGGGTGACATTATGCCATACTGAACGTGTAAAGTAGCGTAATTTTTTTATGCTAGAAATTAATGCAGCCCTTTATTCAGCTTTCACAATACACAGTGGAAAAAGCACATGTCGCAAAGCTTTCTTAACATGGATTTTAAAAGTCTTGTGATACTGGTGCTTTACAGTTTGACTTTAAATCTTTGGCTTGCTTTTAATGCTCTTATTAGTACTGAAATCCTGTTTGTGTTTTTTGTTCAATGTAGCTGAGTGCAACAGCCACACTTCTCCTTCCCCTGGTATCCAAGTAAGACATGTTTACACTCCATCAACTACTAAGCATTTCTCACCAATAAAGCAGTCAACTACACTAACTAACAAACACAGGGGAAATGAAGTCTCTACAACACCTCTGCTTGTAAACTGTAAGTATCCTTCTGCTTTACTATTAATAATTATTTTGTGAACTGTATGTTGGATGCTTGACAGATTTATCCAGTTTTTTCTTTGGTGTTGTGATGAACTTTAAGTTAGGAAGAAAACACTGAGATAGTCTCGTCTAATTTCGCATGGGTCCAACCATAAAATAGTCATCCACCTGATGTATGGAATTCATGGCTGAAGTTTATTTTCCAGAAATAATCTAATTCTTGATTCAAAAAGGATAGGTAAGGGCTTTTCTGATTTTTTTCTAAGTTGTAAGAAAATGTTTTCTAAGAATGTAAGTTCATGCCCATGTTTTCAGAACTTGTGCATCTTAAAATTAGATGATCAATAAATGCTGCAGAATGCTAAAGATGTAATGTAAATACAGAATATTGCAACTGTCATGATTGTCACAGATCTTGAAAATCAAGGAAGTATTATTTGTGGTGGGTTTTTTTCTGAATTGTCACGCATTTTCTTTATAAATTAATTTGCTGTAATTTACTTCATCCGTAAATTATTTCCTCTATAAATTACAAGTCAATTTTTTATGAAGAAAAATGCTACTTGCATGGGAAAAATTAATCTGGAGCTGCAGTATGGGCCACTGAACAAAATAGGGCGTCTTTCTGAACAAACTAAACTTTCATGTAGTGACTTGGAAGAGGACAGTGAACATTTACAGTTCATGTAATCATTAGCTAATTTTGTTACTATATCATGTGGATAATTTATTACATATTGCTTCCGGAGCACCTTTCAGGCCTGCTCCAAGTTGCAATTATCAAAACCATGCACCCAAGCAGTCTTCTGTGGGATTGGAGGCTTTTTTCTTCAAAATCTCTGAAATAACAAAAAAAAAATCCCGCAATCTTTGTTTTCCCCTCTGCATATCAAGTTGTGTGTACTTTTGTAATATCTGATCTATTCCACATTGCAGTGAGTGAGAGTCACATTGGAGGCTTTCTTTTTTGAGTGGCAGGACAGGTCTTCTGATGATTGAAGTGTGATTTTTAAGTTAAACCTCCTTAATTTATCAAAAGATGTTTATTTTCATTTGATGAATGGTCTGAACATGATCTTGGGTTGCTGACCAAACAGCAGAGAAGAGAGCATGTTGCTTTTAAAGAGTCAGTGTGGGAAGTATCTTTGCTTTCACGAATTGCTGCTGTATTGGTTTAAAAATTACCTAAACCTATGAAACGCTTTGGAAAATTTTCAGTTTTTAAGAGTGATTTAAGTTGAGAGCATAAGGTGAAATTATCTACACTCTCAGTTCCAAGTTCTGTACTGCTGAACCTAATGGACATGTTATGCTCAGCTCCAAACAGAGCAGAATGAAAACTGGTGTATGTAACACATGCTTTTGCTTCCTTTTTTGCAGCTTTATCAGTTCATCAGCTGGCTGCTCAGGGAGAAATGTTATATTTGGCCACACGTATTGAACAAGGTGAGACAGAAGGAGGTTAAATGCCTTCTTTTTTTCTTGGGCCTTTTGTATGCTGTTGTTTTTGACCTTTTCCTCAAAGCTATAAAGTCCTCAATTCTGGTACAAATTGGAGGACATTTGAGGTGTCTGTTCTTTGCAGGTGTGGACTACTGTTTTGCATGAGTCTATTATTCACTCGGTGTATGATTCACATTTTAAATTAAAGCATTAACGTTAATAGGAGTAGTAAATCCCTTCCTCTCCCTGCTCTCTAGCGATATAAGTAATACATGGAACTAAGAAAGGAATATGTTAGTTCTGTCACAGCAGTTTATTTCATTTTATTTTAAATTTATCTTTGTATTTTAAAGCATACTTGTATTGACGGTGGTTTTCCAGTTCTATTTAATCTGTCAGCGTAAAGACCTGCATGTCGCTAATTTAAGCCATGGCTCACACCTGCAATATGATAGTACTGCACATTCTGAGTAGCGTGGCATGTGCGTGTCTGTAATATGTATGCAAAATTTCAGCTCTACCTAACAGATTCATGAATTTAGTAACATTAATAGTATATTTTTACTGCACTAATAGTAATCACCCATGCTTTCAGTGCATCCTTGTTGAAATGTTTCCTGGAAAGCAGGTAATGAGTCACTGAGTCTAAATACTTCGTAATGAGCCATGTATTTGAAAAGCAAACCAATTCTGGAGTGTCGGTAGCAGTTAAAAATGCTTATTTTGGTGCTATGATAAGCATGGAATTTTTAAAGTACTTAGATTAAAAAAAAATCCAGCTGAAATATTTGTCAGCCAGTTGTTAAAAGAAGTTGTTTTTTTCTTCTTCCAGCTGCACTAGATGTAGATATTAATTGTTTTCACAGACCACCTTATTGATTACATGAACTTTGTGGGGAATGGAGTTTTATCTATATTGCTGTACAAGTTCATTCTTTACAAGACTGTGTGGCTCACTCTATTGAAAAAAACACAGTCTGCAGTATAATACAGGATGTACCTCTTTTATTTTTCAAACATCTTTTATCTTCTTTACATAGGTGAAGTCCAGATTACAGACAACTTGTAACGTTTCTGAGTAAAAACAGAGTTTGATTTATAGAGCTTAAAAACTTAAATTTTAAATTATTAAACTAAAGGCTGAAATTTTACTTTGTTCAGTTGGATGTGTTTTTCTTTCTTGGACAGAGATATTACCACCACCACTGGGACAGAACTTTGTTTTTAAAGTTGCGAATGACTTTTAGGTCACACTGGTTCCCGGTGAATAAATGTTCGTGGATACATCAACACATTTCACCAGCTTATACAGTGCATTAGTGAAAGGGATTACTAAGTTATTTATTTTTCTCTGAACAGAAAATTTAATCAATCATAAGGATGAAGAAGGATTTACTCCTCTGATGTGGGCTGCAGCTCATGGGCAGATAGCAGTAGTGGAATTTCTCCTCCAGAATGTAAGGAAAAAAATCACAATTGATTTTGAATTTATTTACTCTTTAGTTTGTTTTGCCCTCCTAAGTTTGTTGATGCTGCTACAAGCTTGTAAATTTTAGAGTTGAGGTCTATATAAAACCTCAAATTTGCTTCTTTTTTAAAATTGATACTTTATTTCAGGGTGCAGATCCCCAGATTCTGGGGAAGGGGAGAGAAAGTGCCCTCTCACTGGCCTGCAGTAAAGGATACACAGATATTGTCAAAATGCTGCTCGACTGTGGAGTTGATGTCAATGAGTATGACTGGGTAAGACTCTAGCTTGAATTTAGTCAGGGGGCACTTTGGTCAGAAAACTGAAGCAGGACATAGCATTGGCTTGGGTTTAAAAGTTGTTCTACCTCTTCTGAAATACTTGAGAGTTTCAAAACTCCCATAGGATAAGAGAGGCTGGTGCTACTAGTTCTGACTTCTTGGTAGGAAGAGAATGAGACTAATGCTGACGTCTTGTAGAAGTGTCATCTTACAGTTTGAACAGCGGACAAAATAAGATGGAAGTTGTGAAGATCTAAAACAGAACCTAATTTTTATAAAACCTAGGAAGTCTCTTACTGGTACATGGAAGTATATTGGTGTGTTAACAAATTACAGTTGCGGACTGTTCAATCGCTAAGTGTCTGAGGCATTTCTCTGCTTTTGCAGAATGGAGGCACGCCCTTGCTATATGCGGTACATGGCAACCATGTGAAATGTGTAAAAATTCTTCTTGGTAAGCAGACTGTCCAAACCAAATTATCAGTAATAATGTACCATCGGTTCTCATTGTCAGAAATACAAGGTTCTCTTCCTGTTTTACATAGAAAGTGGTGCTGATCCAACTATTGAAACAGATGCTGGCTATAATTCCATGGATTTGGCTGTAGCCTTGGGCTATCGGAGTGGTGAGTATTTCAGATGTAAACCCTTTTAAAAAAAATTTAGTTTTTACAGCTCCTCATTTATGTAGCTGCTGTAATGGCCTAGTAGAGGTTTTGCAGCTCTTGACATGTTACCTTTCCTACAAGTCTTAATAATCATAAATGCATCAGGCCTAAATGGATAGGAGCTTTCATTCTTGTTTCAGAAAGTCAGGTACTTAGTAAGAAAATGTCACTGACCTGGCTATATATCAGTGGACACAAATAATGGTGTTCAGGGCTGATGCAGCCGTGACTCAGACAAGGGGAGCTGAGCTGCTCCCTCACCCTGTACAAGGGAGTGTGTTACTGGACAGTGGTAAGAGGCTTGCAGCCCTCCTGAACCCCTCACCGTACTTGACTGGCATGATGTAATGTAGTTTGCAAAACCTTCTTCAGTGAGATCAGCTCTAGCTCTAGTTTGTCTTGAAGGCAGCCAGTAATCAATGAATTATGCTATCTTGTTTGGTTATGGAAACGAAAAGCAAAGAAGGGACTCCTTACTGGTTTTTTCCCTTATTGCTGCTGTCATTTTGAAAGCTGTGAAATGTCTGCCATTACAGAAATGCATGGAATCAAAAAGCCCAGCACTTCATGTGTAGATTTTCCAAGCAGAGCCCTGTGCTTATGAGCCAATGTCTTGTTGGTTTAACCTCAGCCAGCAGCCAAGCCCCACACAGCCACTCACTCATTACCCCACCAGAGAGTCCAGGGAGAGAATCAGAAGAGTGAAAGTTGGAGAACTCATGGGCTGAGAAAATGACAGTTTAATAGGGAAAGCAAAGGCTGTGCACACAAGCAAAGCAAAACAAGGAATTAATTTGGTGATTCCCATGAGCAGGCAGGTGTTCAGCCATCTCCAGGAGAGCAGGGCCCCATCACACATAATGGTTACTTGGGAAGACAAACTCCATCACTCCAAACGTTCTTCCTTCCTCCTAGTTTACACACTGAGCAGGATGCCACATGGTCTGGAATATCCCTTTGGTCAGTTGGGGTCACCTGTCCTGGCTGTGTCTCCTCCCAGCCTCCTAAGCGCCCCCAGTCCCCTCCCCAGTGTGGCAGTACCAAAAGGCCTTGGCTGTGTGCAAGCCCTGCCCAGCAACAGCAAAAACATCTCTGTATTATCAGCCCTGAGTTCAGCACAAATCCGAGACACAGCCCCATGCCAGACACTGTGAAGAAAATTAACTCTACCCCAGCTGAAACCAGCACAGCACAACTTCACAGATGTCTACATAAAAGACTGCTTCAAGAGCTCAATCTCAAAATGTTTCACAGAAGAAGATTCTAATAAATGTTTTTGCCTACTTTCTGTTTGTAGGCTAAAAATTTGCTTTCCATGTGCTGTTCAAACCAAAGACCTGATGATGACCCCCAAAAACATCATCTGCCTAACTGGGTGTATTGTTTTTGCATTATATAAGGCTTTTATTTTCTGAAGGAATGCAGACTTTCTTCACAGAAAGAATTTATACATATTTGTTTTTTATTAAATGGTTGTTCAGGACAAGCAGGTATCTGCCAGAAAAAAGAATATAACCCTAAAAATACAAAAAAAAAATCAACACTAATTAACCTCATCTCTTTCTCTGCTTTAGTTCAACAGGTTATTGAATCTCATTTATTAAAGCTACTTCAAAACATCAAGGAATAATGGTTGGCTGTTCTGCAGATGCCACTTCTTGGCTTGGAGATTTGAACTGCTGTTTATCTCTCTAATCGGTGACAAGAGTTGGTTGTTTTGTAACTTTACCTCAGTTCAACTATTTGCTGGTTTTAGTTAAGCTTTTTAGTATTCTTTCTCTTCTTTCACTGTTGTTAATACAAATATGCAATGTCATCCTTTCCTTAAATATATTTTATATATCTTAGAAGAAAGAGTCAATTGCCGTGCATGAAAAACTGTAAATAAACCCAGTTTTGACCATCTAAATGTTTACACTGAGTGCAGTGGGTGGCACTATGCCAAGCGTCCTACTTCATCACATCATTGATACATATTCACAGGAAGAAATGTGTTTAGATATTGAGGTATGTCGCCACAGAAGATAGATATCTTTACTGTTAATAATACCAAAGTGTGCACTGTGTGGCAAGTTTTTGAGATTCCCTGGTTAATATTTATCCTGGCTGGAGCCAGAACAGGGTTCATTTTTGCAATAGTGAGGAGGGGGCTAGGAGCCAGAGGTTATTCTGTATCACCTTGTCTCATTTCTAAGGGCACGAGGAGGTCCCTTCCAGGGAGAAGGAGTTCCTTCCAGTCAAGGTGGACTGGCTGCAGTGGGGTCAGGTCGAGCTCTGCACTGAGCATTTTTGCATGTGAATCACTCTCTTTTGTACATTTTTGTTATTAATGTTGTTGCTGTTAATGCTTGTTTTCTTACCTCATTGCTGTTTCCAGTAAAGTTTTCTTATCTCAGCCTGTGATCTTTACCTTTTGTGCCTCGAATTCCCCTTTCCATCTCACCCCAGGGGAAAGCGGAGAGGGAGTGGGCAAGCAAGCAAGCAGCAGCATGGTTTGAAGTCTCAGTGGGAGCACTAAACTGGGCAGTACCATTCCTAAACCACAGCAGTCTTGTTTGTCACCCAATATGGAGCAGGAAGGATTGAGATTACAGGTCTGACCAGAGAGGATTGGAAACAAATTGATGTAAGCATTTGCTGTATTGGGTAGGGAGCCACTGGTCACAGTGTTGCTTGGTCTGTTGGTGTGGGTGTTGTACCTAACCCTTTATATATGCCTGTTTGTGCTCCTCCTGATGCTATTTTGCAGAGGAGGGAGAGGGATCAAGATTGTTCTGTTGCTGTACTGTGTGACATCAGTTTATGGCATGACAACAGCAAGGGCAGTGAGGGTCATTTGGGATGTGTATTCAGTGCTGCTCTCCTACCCTTTCCTCACGTGGGACTCCATTAATAGTCATGTCCAATCTGGCAGGGGGAGAGGATGATTTTCCCCATCTTTTCACTCCTATTAAAAGAGCTTTTGAGAATTTTGAATTCCCTTTGGCTGTTAAGGAAAGCATGTTCTTGTTGCTAAGTCTGCCAGGTCTCCTCAGTGCGGTCTACATCATGTTTAGATATTTCTAGGGAGGTTATTCAGGCATCTGCCCTGAGGGTGGATAGTCATGAGTGGCATGGAATGTGGGAGAAAATGGGCCAGCTTTTGAAGGATTATTGTGCTTCAGTGGTTTGGAAGTTCACCCCTGAACAACTACAGGATCCTGATAAAGTGGCAGAATATGTGAAGGAAAACTGCTGTGGCAGTTCCAGAGAGGCACAAAGTTATGTAATGTGCTGGGCTCTGGCTACTGTTTCCTGGCCACTGCTTGTCCCTAAACAGCACCCTCAGGGGAGGAGGGGGAAAGCAGACCAACAGGCACTGTGGCCACTCAAACTGCAGCTGAACCAGAGGAACAACCTCTGCTGGTAGCAGTCGCCGCTATACAGAAGAAGAAATCCAAGATCAAATCAGTTCACACAGGGAGGAATGAGGAGGAAGCAGGGTCCTCCTAACAGGAGGAGGAGGCAGGGCCAGAGATAATCACCCCATTTCTATCCCTGGGTGAGCTGTGAGATACACAAGAAGATTTCAGTGACCACTCATGAGAGTCCCTGGTGACCTGCCTGGTCCAATGCTGGGATATTGCAGCCCACAGTATGAAACAAGATGTAGTGGAGTCAGGCAACTGGGATCCCTGTCCTGGGATGTGGGCACTGACAAGGGGATTGAGAAGAGGACAGAAACTCAGACCCTGGAGGCGACTCCTGTCAAGCATGAAGGAAAGGTCCTCTCAAGGATGATCNATAATCACCCCATTTCTATCCCTGGGTGAGCTGTGAGATACACAAGAAGATTTCAGTGACCACTCATGAGAGTCCCTGGTGACCTGCCTGGTCCAATGCTGGGATATTGCAGCCCACAGTATGAAACAAGATGTAGTGGAGTCAGGCAACTGGGATCCCTGTCCTGGGATGTGGGCACTGACAAGGGGATTGAGAAGAGGACAGAAACTCAGACCCTGGAGGCGACTCCTGTCAAGCATGAAGGAAAGGTCCTCTCAAGGATGATCTAGTAGTGCACCCAAGCAGGTGGAATACCATGGAAAAGATATCCAGTAACTGAGAGAATTAACTGTGCTGGACATAGTCTATAGGGATTTGAATAATGAGCAGATAGATCCTTTTGGGTGGATTAGAGTGAAAAGACACTGATCAGTGGTTATATATATCTATATATACACACACACACACACACACGTGGGTGTGTGTGTAGGGTTTGTTTTAGAACAATTTGGTTGCAGAACAGAGAATGGATGCAGCCATTTTTGTTATTGTTATCTATAGTAATAATATAACAGCATAGAAGTACCACTTAAGAAAATATATAAGGAAAATAGAAAGAAACTATAAGGGTAGAAAGGTATTACCACTATGAATCCAGTGATGAGACATGATTGTTGCAATTTAGATGTCCATTGGTTAAACTGATGTTGGCAGTCTTCTGGCACCCTGACTGTGTACAGGTTTGAAAGCAAACCAGTGACTCCAAGTCAGAAATACAATTTAATNGAAACCTAGGACAGACTGCCAGTGCTGGGATGGATGTTCAAAGGGGAAGTCCCTCCTACATGTCATGCCACCAAAGCTGCGTGGAGTAAGTGGGTCTCGCTGATCACACTGCTTGGTGTGCCTCCAATTCTCTGTAGTCTGCCACAGGGGGAGCGGAGTCTTAGTGAGCAGCGTGTGGCTTCAGTGGGAACACTGACAGTACCTGATTTCTTTCCACCTGCCTTCCGCTGGTAGTCCTGGAACAACTAGGCCAGTGCATCATAGGTTGAAATTTCCTTGGTACAAGAAAATCTAATTGCAAGTACAGAACTCCTAGCTCCTAAATACTCTTCACACAGTGGCTGAAAGCAGGTATCAGATGTATGAGAAGAAAAGCCACAGCCTCCTGCACTACAGCCTTCTTCAGCCACAGTGCAGTCCTTTGGATCATAGAATATCTCAAGTTGAAAGGGACCATAAAGATCATTGAGTCACATTCCTTGCTTTTTGTAGGATATCCCTGTGGGTTCCTTCCAACTTGAGATATTCTATGACTACCTCAGACTAAACCATATGACTAAGCACTATCCAGCTGCTCCTTGAATGCTGACAGGCTTGGAGACCAGTTTCCTGGGAACCTGTTCTAGTGACCAACCACTGTCTCAATAAAGAGCCTTTCCCTCAGTTCAGTCTGAACTTTCCGCTGATGCAGTTTTATTTCATCTCCTTATGGCCTATCTCTGGTTACCAGAGAGGAGATGCCTGCCTCTCCGCTTCCTCTCATGAGGAAGCTGTAGGCTGCTATAACATCACCTCAGTCTTCTCCACGCTGAACAGAACAAGTGACCTCAGCTGCTCCTCATACAGCTTCCCCTTCAGACCCTTCACCATCCCCATGGCCCTCCTTTGGGCACTCTCAATAGCTTTATATCTCTCTTACACTGTGGCACCCAAACCTGCCCCCAGCACTCAAGGTCAGGCTGCCCCAGTGCAGAGCAGAGTGGGACAATCCCCTCCCTTGCCCGGCTGGCGATGCTGTGCCTGATACCCCCCAGGACAGGGCTGGCCCTCCTGGCTGCCAGGGCACTGCTCACTCAAGTTCAATTTGTCCCCAGCCCAAACCCTCACATCTCTTTTTGCAGGGCTGCTCTCCAGCCTCTTGTCCTCCACTCTGGCAGATATCCCACTGTAGCTGTTCAGTTAAAACAGCAATTAAGATTTTGAAATTAGCTGAAAAAAATCAGATAATGTTAACCGATTTTCTGGACTTAGTCAAAGCTACAGTGAATGATGGGACATAATAGTTTTGCTATTATAATAATAGGTAAGGTTTTGAAAGAGACTTTTCAGCAGCTCTTCCCCAGCAGTACATAGGGTCTTTCCCCATGTAGTGTTCACGGTTCCAAGCATTTCTCCATTGTGTCCACTAGAGGTCTGGCATATACTGACATCCATACACTCCTAATCCGTGCCTTTCATCCCCAGTCCATGGGTAGAGAGCCCGACCTCCAAGTTCCTGTATTTCTTGTATAGTGTCTCTACTATGCTTATTTTTTTCTATTTGAAAATAAATCCATACACGAAGGAAATGAGTACTATTTAAAGAACATGCACTGTGATTCTGACGAAAGGGACCAGAAGGCTCTGGAGAACAATCCAGCCAAGTTCTCTGAGTTAGAGCCAGAGAAATGATGAATTTAAAATGCTAACTTTGAAATAATAAAGTGACTGAATATACAGAAGGGGGAAATGTAGGAAAAAAGAATTCCAGACCTACATGGATTAAACCTGAATTTCTGGCTATATTTCTTTCTGATTTTGACTCTATGTACTGAAACATCTGTGGTACATAGAAGGTGTACACTGGGTCAGAATTAACCTGTGAAAGGCTGTGCAAGAGCCAGTGCCAAAATACATTTCTTTTGTGATGCTGAAACCTGAAATGGAATCAGCCTGAGGGGAAGTGAAGCAAAAAAATGTAACTGGGTGTCGCTGCTCCTCTCCTGGAAGGGGCTTTGCCTAGCTGGGCTGCTATCCCTGCGAGGCAGCAGTGACCTTCCCGCAGACACATGAGGTACGATGTCTCGGCAGCCGCGTCTCCTGGCCGCACCGGCTCAGCAATAGAGGGTGCGCCCTAGCAAAGGTAGCCCAGATGTCTGGGTCTCCCAGGCAACCGGAGATAAAAGAGGCGAGGGAGGGAGCCACTTCCAACAGTACCTCCCGAGTTTATTGCTCAGAAAGAAGGAGGAAGGGAAATGGCTGGAGGGTCCAGGATTACAAGGTCTTTTAAGGGTAGGAGGGTACAAGCAACGGTCCAATGGGATTACAGGTGGTAGGTGGATCCAGGGCACACGCAACCAATAAGGCACGAGCAAAGGAGGGGTTAACAACTCACAGCCAATCAGGGAACAAACTCAACAGAACTTTCCAGAAGATAATAGCATAATCAATAAGGTACTTATTAAACATTAACAAAGCAAACCAATCACTATCCCCGGGAGAGAGAACTTGCCAGATAAAGAGGTAGGGCCTCTTTCTGAGTCACGCCTTGTGGGCGGAGGGGTGCTGATCTCAGACCTGGGCCTTGCCCACTGACGACCCCTCGCTCTCCGATTCGTCAGCCCAGGAGATTGGCAGGACATTAGGAGCGGTGGGCTGGCTCCCCGTGGCCCAATGCACCCCAACAACTGGGCTTGCCAGTGATGGTGAAATCCTTGCTCCATTATCTGGCTCCCAGGCTTTGACACCTGTATTCTGATGCAGCATTTACACCACTTTTATTGTATCACGCATGATTAAATCAGATGAAAGAAACAGCAAATCTGACATGCCTTGGAAGCAAGAGAGAAAAAATCTTTCATAATCAAAGTCCAGAAAAATATGTCTCTTGTAAGTAATTTTAAAGTAAAATAACATGAAGTGGCAATTACTGTAAAGTTGCATATTAAAAATACTGAGATTTAATGTCCTTTGTAAAAACAAATGCTGAACTTCCACATTTGTTGAAAAGTAATGCAAATAAAATGCAAATTGTGTTTCCTTGAGATACCACAACCTGAGCCATTTTTTCTTAAATTGAAAGACATCTCATGTGTAGACAAAACTACATCAGTATGCATAAAGAACAGAATTTCCATTCTCTATTGTTTGTATTACAGGAAAGTACTTGTTCTAAATAATGAGCCTTCAATATCTGCTTTGTATTTTGTCTTGAATTTCAGTCAGCAGTGAGATAATATACAGGAAATAAAACTGACTAATTCTTAACTATTGCCTCAAAACATATCCTAGAATATGCATTTTTTAATTATATGTGAAGACAGTGGAATAGAGGAATGTAGATTAAGACAACACAATTTAAAATTTCTTCCATCTTTTTGCTGCAGAATTTCAAGCAATTGTCAGATAGTCATCACACCACCTCCCACAAGAGTGAGTACAAAGGTGAAGATGGTAATCTTTCAGAAGCCGTTTCCTGCATTATGAGCCCTTTCTACTGTGTAACATTATGCTGCTAAGGGAACATGGAACTGAAGTTTTCTGTGGCTCTTTTGAAGACCCTGCAGGGACCAACCAGCACTATTTCATAAACTATGATTCAGACACCCTGAGGAAAAGTTAGTCAAGAGCTAGCAAACAGAGGAAAAAAAAAATCTATGCAAAGAAAAAGCTTTACTCATAGGAACAAAATCCCTGTGTAAAAAGCACAGACAACTGTTGATTATGCAATATTAACAGCATGCTTCACTCCACATACTTCGTGTTTCTCTGAGGCACAACAATGAATTTTTGTTTCTCTTGGTGTAAATACTTCTCAGTATTCATTTTTCTTTGTTTATAGTGCTAAAATTTGTAAGTGGTGGGAATTTCAGCACTGGTTAAGTGTTTTGAAAGGTCAGTCTTCTGATTTTGTTCTAGTGAACGATTTCTGTAGCGTGTGATGGCCATAAGAAGACACTATGACTTACCTTTGAACCACACCCATGGGTCCAAATGCAGCAGTGTTTCCTTGTCACAAGACCAGAGGAGTTTGAAAATTCTGCAGTCAGAATCTTAATGCCAAGTTGATTCTCTCCAAAGTTTTTACCAAAAGCTCTTGGCAATGTAATTTCTTACAGTAATTGTTCATCTTTTACATTTGAACTTGAATGACAGCATGCTCTCTTTCAGAGTATTAATATATATATATATCTATAATAAGTTTCTTTTCCTGATTAACTAAATTATTTTTTGCCAAATGCAACGTGCAGCATGTAAACACAGATGCCATGAACTCTGCTCACAAAGCAGATTGCCAGCAGTTTCATGTAGTAGTAACAGCCAAATGCTTCAGAGCTGCACAAAGTCTTTGTCTTATTCATTCCCGTTTGACTTTGCAGGGTATTCTGGTTAATCATGTACAATGTTTAGCATTACTATTTGCATGTAAATTTGATGAGCACTTTGTAACACTCTTCCCTGTCTGCTCTGGTTTTCCCTGGGGCTATTACTAGTTCCACTCTGTTGCCTTCTTTGTTCATCTGTCTTGTACTTTGAATTCCCCACTTGTATTTCTGAGACAGTTACAGAAAGCAGCAACCTCCTGCCAGACCTTCCCAGGGTAGAGCATAATCTCCCTTCAGCCCTCCTGTGGGTTTTTCCTTGGTATTTAAAAAAAAAAAAAGTCTGTATCCTACACCTCCTCATGCCACACAGGGAGCAGGTGCCCACAGCAGGGAGCCAAGAGATGGAAGATGGGGCCTCTGCTCTTCACCTTTTCCATGATCCATGCGAGATGTTCACAGCTCCCCACTGTGGCACTAGAGGCAAACTCTGTCCCAGGGCCATGATGGAAGTGCCCCATGGCACTCTTCCCTCCCCCCCCAAGAGAATTTAGCAGTTGGTAAACCAGTGGTATTCCTGCAGTAAGAAATAATGTTCCACAACTCCAAGATGAAAATCAGCCACTGAACCTTACTCTTACTCAGCTGAGAAACATGAGACAAACTTTTACTTACAGCATGCACCAATTTTGCATTTCCAGAGCAACTTCATTGTGCCTTCAATCTACCTTTAAGCAATCTTGCATCTTGCTTCTTTAAACCCTGATGATGATGCTTAGATCACAGCCTGAGGAAACAGCTGTAAACTAATGCCAGAACTATTATTCATTTTACACAACTGTTTTATCACAGTACCTGAACAAAAAATGTCAGAAGTAGAGCAACCATGAAAGTTTATGCTAATTCTAGGTGACTTGTTTTGGCTTGTTCACATTCACAGCTCTAGCCTACCCCTAGCATCAACCAGATGTAAATCCATATTCTCATGAAACTGGAAGGGATAAGGGATAGGAAAAAAAAAAAAGACAGACTGTATTTCCTGAGATAACAGACTCAAATATGTTCTCCATTTTTAACTAGTAAGCGAATGTTAGGGACATTCCAGCAGTTTTTCCTGAACACTCTGGACCAGACCTTTTTCCTTTACAATAACAGTATAAATCAGTGGAGTGCAGACACTGCCCATCACTAGAATGATCATCATTAGTATTGTTATAGCAGTTCCGCTTGCATGCACCTCCTGCTGTGCAGCACATAATGCTTTCAGGAAGTAC
The DNA here is from genome assembly GCA_013397815.1 of Aleadryas rufinucha. Classification (NCBI taxonomy): domain Eukaryota; kingdom Metazoa; phylum Chordata; class Aves; order Passeriformes; genus Aleadryas; species Aleadryas rufinucha. The sequence goes on from VZTH01005954.1 coordinate 317,918, forward strand.
ACTGCTCCATCTGGCAATGAATGTATAACTGGGTGAATTAGGAATCCAGTCACTTGGAACTTTAAAGATCAAAGATATTGTTAGGGGTTAGTCCTAGGAATGACGTCTGAATAGATCTTTCTGTTGAGGGTTATTTGTCACCAAATTAAGCTAGCAACTCTCCAGGCATACAGGACTGTAAAGCATGTCAGTCAATCTTCAGCAGATGAGCAGTGATGAGGCCAACCATGTACGCAGAAATCAGCAGGGAAGGTTGCAGAGCCCAACAGAAAGGAAGATGTAAACTAGACACAGCAACAAGGTGGATTACAGCTGTGGCACTGCACTGCACAGCTCATCCTTTTCCTGCAAGAATAAACCTAAGTAATCCCTAAATAATCCTCTAAAAAAATTCCTGACCTGCATTGTGGGAGATATTGTTTTGATTCATTATGTAAATCAACTGTACATGCTCTTTTTTTAGCACTGAAATCAAAGCATAGCAAATACAACCACATCACATGCTTTTCACAGCCTACAAAATTTTCTAGCACATCAGCATTTCTATTTCATAAATAGAAAATGGAGCTTACAGAACAGCATCAGTTTCACACTAGGACTAGTATATATCACTACCAAGCATTTTAGGAGGACCTATCATACTATCCAATGGCTTGTCTCAACCTTTGTGTATCATTGTCAGCTAAAGGACACTGAATGATGTGCAGTCTGCAGGCACACGTGATGTGCCAGAACTTATTCAGGCTTCCAGCACCATGGAAAAATAGGCAAACTTTAGCTGAACCCCACAGATCCTTCCCACTTTTGTAGCCACAAGGCTACACCTAGACTGTCTTAAATGTTAGAATCTAAGGGATTCAACACACAGTTGTTTCTGAAAATGCATCACAAAAATAGCTTGCAACATCTACTCTGCAACTGTGGTATAATGTCTATCCCAAATACAGGGTAAGACCACAGGCATAACAACACTGCCATTGTCTCCAAAAAAGCTTTTGTTTAGAAGCATTATGATTTTCTGTTCACATAAAACATAGTTTCAAGAAGGTCCACAGCATCCCAGAAAAATATATCGGTGCATTCCTGAAGCCTTGCATCCCCACTGGAATTTACTTTACAGCCTGCTCACGTAGTTTGTCTGTCAAATATACTGTATATCCTGATGAAACCAGAGAGTTACCAAGGTGGGACATAATCAGGAGTAAAAAAACACCAGGTTTTGAAGTAAATAATGACTTATTTTTCAAGGTACTACTGATTAAAATAGGACAATGCTAAAATACGAGGAACAAATACGTGAGTAAAGGGTCTGTTGTACAAATTCAAGGGCTGACACACTAAAGCAGAATAATAATCCATCTAGAATACAGTTCCTGACAGAGGTCAGCCTAGACACCAGCGTATACGTGCACAAGGTCACATCTAAGCAAGTCTGAATTTTGTACACTGGTGGAAGATCCTGACTCAGTGAATCCTAAGACCTGTAAGCTAGTCTAGCTTCTACACAGTAAAAATCACC
>VZTH01005954.1:319442-343838 GCA_013397815.1 Aleadryas rufinucha
CCCCCCAAAAAAAATCTTAAAGATCATCACCCCCGGGTAGTAATTACTGGAGCATGAAATGCTGCAGATGTACATGGGGATTGTTTATGCAAATGCTGCCCCCAACATATGCTAAAGGCAAACCCCAGCTGCATGAGCTGGCTATGCTGGTTTCACACTGTTTAGGAACTTCCCTAAACCAGAAAGAACTGTACTAACTACTGATTCCTAACACTAACTGGTGCAAAGCAGCTGGGAGGGAAATAAATGAATTGTCAAATTAACTCCTCCCTAGTGCTTTGGATACCAACTGTCCCTGGGACAAAAACTTGTAATGGACACCTCAAATCAATAAGCCTGCCACTCTGTTGACACAATTGTTCAAATTTTTCACTTCATCTCATTTTTAGTTTAGGTTTGAATCCTACAAACACTTATGTTCACATTACCTTTACAGGATGATCAGGAGCCTTGAGCCAGTAGCTGTCTCTCAACGTATGTTTACGTAAGACTCATGCCTGGTGGGGGCAGATGAATGCCCCAACTCTAACACAACAAAATGAGTTGACTGACCTGTACAGGTGAAGCCAAACAATGTTAGAAATCAGCACAAATGCAGAAGTCTTTAAGACGCTGTTGTTCATGGTAAGCATTGTAAAAATGGCTCCTAACCACTCAAGTCTGCTCACAGTGCATCTTAGCTACATTACTTACCCACGTGGCTCTAATGAGCGATTATCACTTTTAATTCCTCCTAGTCCTGCAGAGGCAACAGTACTGAAGAGATAAGGAAAATATTCATCACCACATACATTTTAACGCCATTCTACTGTACTGTGACTACCAGTCACAGTGTCTGTGTAATACCATAGATGTCATGTCAAACACCAATGTCACATAGCTGGCATAGATTTTGGCATTCCCAACCATCTTATTATCTTTCTTTTTACAGTTGCAAGAGGGCAAGAAGCCCTCCTGCATCTCAGTTGGGTTCTTAAAGGTGGCAGTAGTCTTGCTTATACACAGTTATTAGAAATCCATCACAAATCAGCAGCTCACGAGATGCTGCTGTTGAGAGATCTGACTGTCCACTCATATTCAGTTACATCTGCATTTGCCTGATGTAGTTACTGGAAATAACAGGAAAGAATAGCAGGACTAGTCACAGTCCCCAGAGCTGCAGCTTAAACCCAGAGCTCCCTCTCTTTCAGCTGATACTTTCAACAACTTCAAACCTTGCCTAATCTTACTGCATCATTTTAAACTCAGTGGTAACATGCAGGCGCAAACACCTGCCACAAGTTATATGTTGGTTGTGAAGCAGGATACTGATCAGGTGTGCAGGGCTAAAATTTTTGAGACTCCAGCATAAGCCTTATAGACTTAAATCAGGTACAACTTACACAGAGAATGTTAAGACCTGTTAACTCAATTTCAGGTGTCCTAAAAATTTGGAGTAGGATTCAATGCATTACTACATTTTTCCAGACCAAAAAAAAGGCACTGTTCAATAGAATTGCAGAATAAGGATCTCAAGAGCAGCAGACACTTCCATGTTTATCTGCCAGTTTCCTGCAGTGCACATTAAATCCCTGTGTGAGACATGTTGCAAATCTGGTTATTGGGTATTGAAACCAAAAGCTTTTGCATGATCAAACTGACCTTCAACCAATCTGAATAGCAATAAGATACCCTAGAATTCTGCCTCCCACCCATGTAAGAAGTTATAGACATAGGCTACAATCACTAATGCCTATACCATTACAACACTAATTGTTCAACAATTGTTCTGCTTTGTTTGGATTCACTAGCAATGCAAAACATTGGGCTGTAACTCACATGTTAAAGTATTACTAATCCCTGCACTACACAAACATTGTTAGAATGGCTTTTTTTTTCACTACCAGAATGCCTTCAGTGCAATGTAAAGGCAATGTAAGTTACATCTGTTAAACGTCTTACAAAAAAACCCAGATTACAGCAAGACAGTACAGTAACAGTATTACATAAAATGTCTTCCTTCCTTTCAGTAACATTATTTTCTAATGATAATCCATGCATGAAGGCAGAATATTAACAGAGCAGTTAAAACTTTCATGACGAGACTGCAGGTACCATGTTACCAAGAAACCACGCTTAAAATCAATTAGAATACACAGAAATAGTTATACTCCTGATTCTCAGAGCTTCCACATGCATCCACTCTTCATCCATCTTTAAAGTTACTGAGTTCAACTCACAGTCAAACTAATCATGGTACTCCCGCATGCTACAGACAGTTCACCTAAGCTAAGTAAGCTTGGCTCAGCTGCACTGTCAGCTCCATTTTTGTAAAATAAGACTTCCTCTCAGAGTCTGATCTCTGTTACTGGTCACGATCTTTCAACTATCATATCCAGTAGAAAACATTTTCAGCAATTCTCAGAGATTGCCAGATGTGACTGAAACAATAGAAAAGGAAAAAAGAATAGCTCAGAAAAATTAGAAGCCACATTGCATGTATTAGTTAAGTGCAAGACATGTTGAGTACTTAGTAATATTTTAAAATACCTAGCTTAGAATCTCTCCTCTTTACATATACCACCATCTTGCCAGTCACTTAAGGCTGTAATCTAGTCATCATCAATATGGACTTCCCTGTATCTCTGTTGAGTATTAATTCTCCAGTTCCCTAACTTGTTCAGATCTGTTCTCACATTTAAAGGAGAAAATAGCTTGTTACTCCAACTGTACCATTACACAGCATTTAGGTTTTCAGCAGATACAGCAGACAACCTGAGGGCAAGTGAAGTGTCTATATGATGTTTCACCCACAAAACACAGTATCAGCACAAAATTTCAGAGTGGCAACTACACTGAACTTCCCCTACACTCCAGGCAAATCAATATAATAAGATACACAAGCACTGATTTCATATTTCAAATATTGAGCTGTGAACATTTTAAACCAAATGTTCTTCCTTTGTCATGTATGTTAAATCTGCACTATAAATTACGTTAAATTCTCACTGGGTTTTCTTACTTTTCCTAAGAGACACAACCACATATTCACGAGATTTTAATAACAAGAACAAACATGTAATAATACAGGGTGGCTTCCAGAGCTTTAAAACCAGTATTACTTTAAAATCATAGTTAGAAGCTTTTCCTATGTACACCACTAGCTTAATAAACCACACAGCTTCACCATCTCCCAAAAGAGTTCTGGTGTTTGGGTTTTTATATTAGAATATAATAATTTTAAAACACTGCAAAGCCCGTAAAGCATAAGATTAACAATTATGAAAATATTTCCAAAAATCTGTTCCAAACATTACGAAAAAATCTCACTAGAACCAACCACTGCGTTGAGTCAAGCTATTTCAGAGCTTAATGCGACAGAACCTGAACATGCCCTAAGCTTTTTAAAAATAAAAAGCTCAGTAGAAACACAGGCATCTGTTTTCACTTCTCCATTGTCCAAAATATTTGGAATGGAGATACAGAGCCATTTTCCTTGAGTAAAACTACAGATACAAATCCGTAATGGCATAATTACAGTATGGGTACACAGAAATTCAACCTGACGAGAAACATAGCACAACTATTCTCAGTTTCCAGTAATTAATGACAGATTAGGAAAACCATACCAAACTCCTTACCAAGAGAAAAATAATCACAGCACTGAGTCCAGGATTGAACTAAATTAAACATGAAGGCTACTACAGCCTTACAAGATAGGTACTTTACTTCCATTTAGACTCTGGTACAATCAAGAACACATTTTGCTCGTACCTTTATCCTCAGTCTGTCTGGAGATGCAGATTATGCCAGTATTTCCTGACTGGGAGTGTCCTGTGAGCATACCTTGCACATAGACTTCCACAGGCACGTGTCACACGGCTGTTTATCACTAGATTAGCCTTACTTTGCACTTCAAAGACACTGCTTTAGTAAGGATCTTATTTTTGAAGCACCAAATGTATGTCTGTTAGAGGGGAAAAGGCTAACATGGTCTAGAATATCTAAACAAGGTGCTAAGTTACTTCACAAGACAGAAACCAGTAGAAAGCATTTCATAAGCAAGAGCTACAATAGCTTAAAGCAAATATTTATAAGGACTAGCATATGTGAATCACAGAACAGGTAAAACATTGATAAAAACCCAGCACGTCATTTATTGATTCAACAGGTCACAGGAAGTCCAGCAAACTACTCTGCAGAATTTGGTTTTTACCTTATACATAGCAATTACATTTGCCATCCTCATTTCAAAAGTCAGATTTACATAGGCCTAGTTTTTCTACCTTACTGCCACAATTCAGTGAATGCACTTTAGCTAATTCAATGCTACAAGTATAATTTACTGATAAAGTACTTGTAAACCAAGGCAAGTGTTCCAATATTGTTACTCAAAGTTCTTGCTCCTGACTTCAGCGACATCACACTCACATTAGTCTGCCGTCTTACCTCAAACCACAGGAGTTTTAGGGCTTGAACGAGTTCCTCCACTGTTTCCCAAGAGCAATGAGTTACACCATGATAAACATGCTTGGCTAGTCAGACACAGACCCACCCTTTCCCACACGGAGAGCTTTTCTACAGCTATAGCAAAGTCTTATCCTGAATTTTATCCTCGACAAGTCACAGTCAATCTACACTTCCTGAATTATGTGCTCTAGAAGGCTGGTAGCTGAGTGCTCTTCTATCCTAGCTTACCTTCTGTTTTGCAAGTGTTCTGATCTATCATTAATATCAACGACTCACAAACATGAAATTTAGCTCTCACCCCTGAAAACTCTAGTTATAGAGAGGTCAGAATGGAATTTAAAAAGTCTTTCTTGTGCCCTAAAAAGTTATCTTTTTCTCTGAAACACAACTAAAAGCCCAAAAAGCAATAAAAATACCATATTCCTGAAACATTCAAATTATTAGTTAATAGATCTGAAACTTGTAAATAAAGACTTAATTAAGAGCCACTATCAATTCTATTAAGGGTTCTCCCTCTCTCTATGCTTCATTCCCCCAAGTAACTGACGGTTTCAGGTAAGTAAAATTAAAATGGTAAAGTATTGTTTAACCCATTAAACAGCTACGCCCTGCAAATACACTGAAGACAAAAATTTCACATTCACATGTAGTTCCCCAAGGCCATGAAGAACAGCAGCAAGCAGTGGGCAAGTAAAAATTTTTCCTCAATTTGCATGTTTTGCTTTATTAAGACACCAGTAACTGTTGCTAAAATACAATTCTATTGCTTAATTCAGTAGGTTACAAAATTACTTACAGCCTACCTAGCTCTAAGCTACAAACACCCATAATTCACCAGTTGAGTCTTGAACATTTCATTATGCACAGAAAGTTTCTTCTCAGGAGCCAGCTTTTTAACACGGCAAAAGGACGATGCTCTGCAGAAAAGCAAAACCTTTTAAGACTATTTAGTACTTAGGGCCAATTTTGTCCCTGATTTTCTGACAAGAAGTCACACCAGAAACTTTGTTTTGTATTTTTATTGTATGCCAAAGTTCATTAAAGGTGAGTGTTTGCTTGTATACAAGTTACTCAAAAAATGTGTCTAGGCAGAAATTTGTTAGCAATCTGACTTATTTCAAAGCACAGGTTTGTTCAATCGGGCCACAAAAATAATATTGTGTACAAGCAGTAACTAAGGAGCTGCAGATTCAACAAGTTTCCAAGTATCACAGATCTTGAGATCTCATCAGGAAATAAAATCAAGGCAGTCACAATATAAAATAGCAGCTCCATGTAGTTTTTCAAGTTTTAATTTTATTCAGGAGGTGACAGTTCAGTTTGCCTCATTCTTCGAAGCTTCGTCAAAGTTTTCAACAAGATCTAGAAAAAGAAGATTGTTGGAATTAAAGTTTGACCCACTTCTCCTTTGCCAAAGACTCTGGGTTTGCATTTTCCTCCAAAGTTCTACTTCGTATCGAGTTTTTACACCATAAAAACTTTCAGCTTATAAAATACAGACCAAATAATTTTTTAAGAGCTTCAAGGTTCATCCTCCTTGCTCAACCAAGGAAATTTTGGATGGTTCATTAAAAAGCACAATTCTAAAAGCATTTAACTTCACTATAACCACAACTGGGCAAAGTGATTCTGACAAGGTAGTTTCTTATGGAATATTAAATAATGATCTTAGTCATAGCTATAACTTCAACACAGGACCAAAATGCTAGCTCAAACTGCTAAGTCTCTCATGGTATCTGAAATTAATGGAATAATCAGCCCACAGAAATTCTGTGACAGCAAGTGACTAGGCAACACTCTTATCATCCCTGGCCTGATCTTGTGCTATGCGTAAGATCTCTCTGCGAAATTCAGTTCCTTCTCCTCCACCACACATTTGTTCTTACCTGGAACTTCATCATCATCATCTTCACCAGTAGCAAGTGGTGCTTTTCCGTCCACAGCTGCAAGAGCAAGTACATCAAAAGCTTCATTCAAGCTCATGATAGGAATTTTGATTTATTGTTTAGCTTTGTGTTTTTGAAAACATTATCAAAGATTCTGAGCTAAGGTGCAATGCTTTATCCTCCAGTTCAGTGAATAAAGATCTTTATCTAATGTAGGAAGTTCACATTCCCTTTGTTACTGATAATGCTCAAACAGCCCAGCAGTGAAATTAGAAGATGCATTCTACACAGCTTACTAGTCAACATCTTGTATCTAAGTATACTGAGTGCCCTGTACGATAATGATTTCCAAATGCAAGTGCAGAGACTGATTTTACCAGTTCTTCCTAAAAGTAGGTTAGTTTATGGACTACCACATGGCTCTTATATTTATGTATTTTACATCATTAAGTTTTAAGGAATAGAAAGGATCTTATTATCCTACACATCCAAAGAAAGCTGAGGTGTAATTGGGAAGTTGCAGGCAGACACACAACTAGAGGAAGTACTTAAAAGGTATTACTGTTCCCTGGCAAAGTCAGAGGAATACAGAACTGGACACAAAATTCTACACTCCCTAGGTGGTTGAGGTGACCTAGTGTTCTGGTCCACATGTTTGCTGACTCGGTAATTTCTTTAACCATTCCCATTGTATTTGACAGAGGTAGTGAGACTTAACCATCTCCATTGTAGCAGACCAGTGAGCACCTGCTGAACTGGGCAGCAGTATAATACTACTAAAAGATACCTCAGATGTCTGGGTGCCTGTGCCACTACTCCACAACTATTCTTAGCTGTACTATCAAGGGTAAGTTGTCTCATACTCTCTACTACCTCAGTTTTATTCTAATTAATCCCTCTCAGTTTTTAAAAAAAGCATGAGGAAAAAAGATGGGCTCTTACTAGACCTGTACATTAATTTCTAGAGAACCAGAACTGATGAAAGCATAAACTTTCTTTTGAAAAGGCCTGGGACAAGGACATCACTAACCTTCTTTTGTTTTTTTAAGAAGCAGAAAGTTGTTAAAGCTTAAGTGCATCTTAATGTTAAAAACGACATTTTAAAAGCAAACCATGTTATTTCCTCTGATATTACCTGCATTCTCTCTCATCCCCAAGACTAGTCCAAGGTTTCTTTAGCACCTGTAATCATCACAGATGTTCCACTCATTGATGTTAGGCTTCCAAATCTAGCTGACAATGCTGAATAAAATGTTTTGTGCAACTAGTTTGGCATCCACTCTTAATGGAAAGAAATGGCCATTTACTAGATCACAAAAAGCAATCACTTCAAACAAGCTTCCCTCTTTCTAAAACTCCACAATTTAGCTTAGAATATAACCACATTGTTATGAGAAGACAGAACTTCAGCAACCATTCTAAATCCTTCAAGTACATTTTTCTATCAAGCCCTCCTACTATCACAAGGAAGTCACCAGGTGACATTAGAAGAAAGGATTTGAGGATCATGACAAAGAATACTTTACCCTACATCTTGAAGACTACTTCTAGCAAAAATTTTTTCATTAGTAAGTTGACAGGAGGGTATCACAAAGTTTAGGAATGTAAATAGAGGCTGCTTTGTTGGCAACAAAGCAGAGGGAGAAAAAAAATTAACAATCAAGTTAGAACTGCCAGAAACTAGAAACAATGATATTGGCTCATTTTTTCCATGTTTAGGCTGTTCCTTATCTTGAAAGGAATGGGCTTAAGATATTTCAGAAAGTAGGAAGACTGTACACACAAGACACAAGGTATGTTCCCTGCATCAACAAATCTTTCACTCCTAATTCTCATCCTGTAGCAGCAGCACCTTTTTCAAACACTTCATATTTAAGTCCCTCCTCTACTTTTACCAGTTTTAGAAGGAACAAACGTTCACGATTTTTTACTACTTTAAGTATGGAATAGGAAGTTGGTGCATCTAGCTTAATGCTCATGTCAGCCCTGTTCTCTACATTGTTCTACACATACTGAAAGTGTAATGTACTTCCTTATAAATACCCTGTAATTCTTTCCTACTTATCAAAAAGCCCATGTGAGAAATACCTTCACCAGACCTGTGAGGGAGAAAAGCAACTGCAAGATACCTGTTAAGTCCCTTTCCCCATTACTTATGTTTCCATTCAAAGTGTCAAAAGATATATACCCCAAGCTTATCTTTCTTTAAAACCTAACTCTTACAGAGTAATTAATCCACCTAGCTTTAATGACCAAGGTACATCAAAATATGGCAGCCACATCAAGAAGAAAACTACCAGAAAATCAACTCTGGGCATACCTTGCTTGGCTACAGTTTTCCAGTGCTAACCCAGCTACAAGACATGCTAACAGGTGACTTTGCTTTGCTGAGTCATGCTTGCCATTGAATTTGAGCTATAAATAAAATTGATTTTAAAGAGTTTGATTTCTTTATAAGCATTTTATAACATGCTTGCAGACAACAAGACTGCATGGAACGTCACAAATGTTAGCAGCACTGCTGCTACACAAATGAGCCTAATGTCAGCTGCCAGCATGAAACACGTTCAAGTTTCAACTTACATTGCTTGGGTAGGGCTTCTGCCAATCTCCTGAGGCTGGTCAGACTGTCAGCTCCAAGCTGGTTTAGAATGCTAGGCAGCATTTCTGTCAGCTGCTTTGTCTCAGCATGGCCGGTGATAGTGAAAGTGTTAGCAGCCAGAGATGCCTGAACTTTTGGGTTATTGAAGTGAATGACTGTTCCTTGATTGGTAAACATGTTTACCTGCAAGAAAAAAAATCAAAACAGTATTTGAAGCAGTTTAGCAGGATTTTTCAATTTAACAAGAAACCAAAGTTCTTAAAGCTCCATGAAGACCTCTTGATAATTTACAGACAAGTTTAGGACCCACGTTACTTACCAGAAAATTGATTTTAATAAATTTTCTATTTATATATAGAATGTTTTTCCTTTGAAGCAATTACCTCTTCAATTCCAGAAATATTGTTGACTCCCAATTTCTTCAAGGAAAACTGAAGTTTTTTATCATCTGCTGTAGCTGTTCTGTGAACAACCTTCTTCTTTCTGCGGGCAGTACCCTTTGCAAAAAAGAAATGAACTACAAGTTAAAACTTAAGTAGTTCTCACAAACTCTAATCCTACCTGCTGTATAAGTACTTTACAATATCTACAAATCAACTTAACATACAAAGTTCTGCTCCTGTGTTTCAGTGCATGTAACCCTGCTGCCCAACTGCACTGCAGCAGTCTTTCTCTAGCACTAAGGCAAGATTTGCACGTTTTAGGAATCAGAAAATACTTATCCTGCAAATTTCATGGCTTACTGCAGCATCTTAGGAAAGGAAAGTTGCAAATTTACCCTTGTTAACCCAAGTTATGACAAGACATAAACCTGAAGAATGAACAGTTTTAAGCAATTTCCAAAAGTTACTAGTTTTTCCTTAGATCACATCTTCCTTAAATTACAGCCAAACTTTGGTAACAGTCAAATGCCATAAAGCTATGAACACATCATTAACAAATGAATACAGGAAAAGTCAAAACACTACATTTTTATTCTAAATAGCCATCTCTCATCTGATGGACTTACATATTTGAAGAATGCCTACTTTTCCAAAATATTTCATATATACATTTTTAAAAATACTTCTACATAGTGTTCCCAACCAACCCTGTTTAGAAACCAAATAAGCAAAGGTTAAGTTGCCCTATAGACCCAGAGCTCTAGACTTCTCCAGGGAAGTAAATGTCCTACATTAGAAGATATCTATTTCTATGAAAAAGCAGAAAATATCATTCTGTAATGCCTTGCACAATCATAAGGGTTCAGGAAAGTATGATGTAAAATGTATATGAACAAATGAAACTAAGCTACTTTTTGACATAATGCAACTACTAATCCAAGTCCTCCCACTCCAGCTGCTCATCTACCACATGCTAATAATAAGAGAATGTGTTGCTGCCCAGCCGTATAAATAGCTGCAATTCCTTTTCAGTTTACTGTCAGAAGTTTGAAAGTTGGCTGGACACTAACAACTCTAACATAATTCTGTTACCAGCAATGAGGAACATTAATGACAAATTCGTATGAAACCAACACTTGGAAGACTACAGCTCAAACATTTAGGTTTTTGTGTAGAAAGCTTGAAAATTCACACCCTGCTACTGTCAGGTTAGCACACACAGTGGTTTGGAAACTACTAAATATAATAGAAATGCCTCATTTTAGTGCCTTGTCTACCCAAGAATTTATCTAGGTGAGGTATATGCTAAGTCCCTCTGGACAAAAGAACTCTCAGTAAATTTCAGAACATGACGTCTTGAATCAAGGGATATGGAGGAACATGTACCTCCTCCACATCCATCTCAATTTACATGGCAAAAATGCCATGAAGAATCCCAGGAATAATTTCCCATTATAAAAAAGAAAAATCTAGTAAGGCAGGTTCAGGCATTTCAAGTATTTCATAGCCCAATTTTAGAACTAAATGACTATTCTAAGCTTTGCTTAATGTCTCTAAAAGCCCTGTATTGACCAGGAAGCTGCAAGAGCTGTAATCTGAATGCATGCTCTTACATGATGAACATTAAAAGCCCTTACAGTCAATAAACACACACTGGATAACATGCATCCAATCACCAGTATAATACAAGAGTTCTCTAATTAACCATTAACATATACAAAGAATATGCAAAAATCACCAAGGCAGTTAATTACTACATAAATCCTGTTTTAAGGCTGCCTAAATCTCCAGCAACTGGCAAAAAATAATTTAAAAATCAGCAGAGGAATGAAAGCTCCTGGAAACTCTGTCAGCAAGAGATCTGTTGAGTAATTTGTATTCTAGAACATTGTGTATACTCCCTCAGGTACAAAAGATTCCTAATAAATTCCTGAATTAAGACTGACACTGTAATTAAAATGTTAACTGCCGTATGACTAAATTAAACATACTCTGCTCAGATTATAAGTAAACACACAACTACATATATTCAGATGTAGCAAAAGAAAAAGTTGTTCTGATTATATTAGTCTACAATTACAGAAGTATGACAAGCATAGAATTTCCAACTTTGTGCAGAAAGGCAAAAAACCTGCCTTTAGCACCCTAAGTATTTCTGACAAGTCTGTAACATAACTCTTGATGATCTGTTATGAAAACTATACCCAACCTCATTTGTTGTAAGGCCTACTCACTTCAAATCCCACACATTTTCTAAAATAGCCCATACAATTATCATGGAATGGCTAGAAGGGGACTACAAAGACCATCTAGTTCCAACCCTCCTGCCACGGGCAGGGATACCTTTAACTAGACCAGGTTACTTAGAATCACATCCAACCCAGCCTTGAACACCTCCAGAGATGTGGCATCCACAGCTTCTCTGGGCAACCTGTTCCAGTGCCTCACCAGCCTCACAGAAAAGAATTTTTTTTCTAATATCCAATCTAAACCTATTTTCAAGTTAAACCCATTCTCCCTTGTCCTGTCACTACATGCTCTTGTAAACAGTCTTGATGCATCTTTCCTGTAGGCTCCCTTCACATACTACGAGGCCACAGTTAGGTTATCCCAATGCCTCCTCTTTTGCAGGCTCACCAGTCCCAATTCTCTCAGACTCTTCTGGCAGGACAACTAGCTGTCCCTTTTCTGGACTTGCTCCAACATCTCCATGTCCTTCCTGTGCTGGGACTCCAGAGCTGGATGCAGCACTGCAGGTGGGGTCGCAGCAGAGCAGAGCAGAGGGGCAGAATCCCCTCCCAGGCCCTGCTGGCCACGCTGCTTTGGATGCAGCCCAGGACACGTTTGGCTCTCTGGGCTGTGAGTGCCCATGGCTGGGTCATGTCCAGCCTCTCAGCCACCAGCACCCCCAAGTCCTTCTGGGCAGGGCTGCTCTCATCTGTCCATCCCCCAGCCTGTGTTGATACCAGGGTTGCCCGACCCAGGTGCAGCACCTTGCACGTGACCTTGCTAAAGATGAGATTCCCATTTGCCTTAATATAGAATATTAAGGCTGCTCTAACACAACATACACAAAGAAAAATGGCTGGAGATTCAGCTATTACATATTGCACCCACAGAAGTGATTCCAGAGAGCCTTGATGCCGCACAGCTTCCCTTGAGGACAGTCCAGGCGAAGCTGAGAGCACTCAGGGCTGCTCCCCACACCCGTTTCCAGGACCCCTTGTGCCAGGCCCGATATGCGTGCAGGAACACGCAATCCCGATGGCAGCGCGGGGAGGCGGCTCCTACCTTGCCACCGATGCGCACTTGGGCCTGCAATTTGGCCAGCTTCTCCTGGTTCATGATGGTCTCCTTCATCTGCGGAAACAACAAGAGCGCCCTGAGCAGGCGGGTGTGGGAACACAGGTGGGGGCAAGTGCGCACAGGAGGCTCTGCAGCCGCCCCTCACCACACGCCCACACGCGTCCTCCGCGGCAGGCGGGCCCCCCCGCCACACGGCCGGGAACGGTCTCAGATCGCGGACAGAGCCACCGAGCCTCCCTTCAGGCCCAGCCCGTAACCGCCGTCCCTTCCTCCAACCNCGTCATTGAGTCCACCGTGTGACCGAACATCACCGTGTCAGCTACACCATGGCACCCAGTGCCACGGCCAGTTTTTCCTTAGCCAACTTCAGGGATAGTCTAGCATCTCCCTGGGCAGCCCATTCCAGTATCTGTCGCCCTTCCTGTGAAGAAATTCCTCTTGATGCCGAACCTAAAGCTCTCCTGGTGCAGCTTAAGACTATGTTACCTCCTCTTGTTGGCTGGTTGCCGACTCTTCCCTTGCTGCAACCTCCTTTCAGGTAGTTGTAGGGAGTGATAAGGTCACCCCTCAATGTCCTCCACGCGGAGCCCACCCAGCTACCTCGGCTGCTCCTCCTAGGACTTGTGCTCCAGACCCTTCACCAGCTTTGTTGGCCACCTCTGGTCTTCTGCCAGCACCTCAATGTCGTCCTCCTAGTGGGGGGCCCGGGACTGGACACAGCACTGGCGATGTGGCCTCACTGGTGCTGAGTACATGGGGACAGTCACTGCGCTGGTCTTGCTGGCCACACAATTCTTGATACAGGCCAGGATGCCATTGGCCTTCTTGGCTACATGGGCACACCCTGGCTCATGTTTGGATCAGCACCCCTAGGTCCTTTTCCTGTGGGCAGCTTTCCAGCCACTCTGCCACAGCCTGTGGTGCTGCCTGGGGTTGTTGTGGACAAAGGGCAGGACCCAGAACTTGCCATGCTTCCCCTCACCATGCTTCACATTACCATACATTACTCACTTTGTTGCTCTCTTACCCACACTGCTACCTGCAGCCTTGCCAGGGAAGTTCCCTGCCAGAGGCATGACATCCATGGTCTGGCATCACACAATCACAGAACCACTGGGGCTGGAAAGGACCTCTGGAGATCATCCAGTCCAACACCCCTGCTAAGGCAGGGTCACCCAGAGCAGGTGACACAGGAACATATCCAGGTGGGTTTGGAATGGCTCCAGAGAGCCATTCCACAACCTCTGTGGGCAGCCTGTTCCAGTGCTCGGCCACCCTCAACATAAAGAAGTTATTCCTCACGTTGAGGTAGAATTTCTTGTGGTTTAGCTTATGGCCATTGCTTCTCGTCCTGTCACTGTGCACGACTGACAAGACTCTGGCACCTTCCTCTTGACACCTGCCTTTGAGATATTTATGTATATTGACAAGATCCCTTCTTTGTCTTCTCTAGACTAAACAGGCCCAGCTCCCACAGTCTCTCATAAGAGAGATACCTCAGCAATCGTATTTGTGTGGCTGGACCCTCTCCAGTAGTTCCTTATATTGAGGAGTCCAGAACTGGACACGGTACTCCAGATGTGGCCTCACTAATTATGTATTTATTCTTTTTCATACTAGAAAACATGTAAGCATTGTATTTCTTTCTCCCTTGTGCAATGCAGGCCCCCTCTCAAAGGCCATGGCTGTGCTGCTCCCTGCTGTCCCCAGCAACTCGCCTCCTTCCTCCCAGCTGGCCAGTGCAGAGCTCTGTGGTGGGGCCCCTCAGGTGAACCACCCTCTTGACACTCCCAGCTGCCCCTGCCCAGCCAAACTACTGATGTTTTTTCTGATACCACCGCCTGTGTGTCAGTCCTTGTTCTCTTTCGCATTGCTTCCACCTTGTGTGTTTTTCACTATGGCTTTTCCTCCTCTATTATGTTATTGCAATTTATAAGCTACTCACCTGTGGCTGCTTGCTGCTGGTCACTGGACACCCTCTGTGCCCCCTCACTGGATCCCTCAGAGATGTTCCCCTGTAGCCGTGTTTTCCATCACTGAGGCCTTAATATGCACCTTCTTATGTATTGCCAGTCTTTGTGTTGTCTGAATCCTGTTCTGAGACCCAAGCAGACACCTCCCAGGGCCTAACCCATGCAGTTGCTGCTGCCTTTGAGAATATGTAAACCGTGTTCCTCACACTGCTTTTCTGAGGCAGAGATCATTCACAGCCTACAGTTTCAGTCCCCCACATGTTTGGCAATGTGTTTGAGTTTACTCTGTCTGATGAGTGGGACTAATTTCACAGCCATCAGAAGTGCACGTCTTGGCTCCAATAGAAGGCAAAGCGGTCTTTGCAGGACCTGTGTTGCACAGCAGAGGGCAGGAGCAGATTTACGGGGGAAGGAGCCTGGCATTCTCGTCAGTGCTTCACGTGCTCACAGAGTGATGAAAGAGAGGAGAAGCCTTGTTGCTCCACAGTCCCAGGCACCACCACAACTGAACCCAATGAACCTACTGGCCTCAGTAGAAATACTACTGACCTTGCCATCTCATCCTATATTTTAATGCCTTTTCAACTGGTTCTTCTCTGGAATATCCCCAGTAAACTATTCTCTTTGGTCTTGTTTCTGTAAGACTGTGTTAATAATTAATTTATCCTTCTTTATTGATTAACATTTTCTCCCTTGTTAGTAATCCCCAGAACCAAGGTTTTGCTGATGCAATACTTTTTATGTGCCTGTAAATTTTGTTTGCTCTTATGCTATCTTTTCACTACACCAGAGCTGAGTGTTAATTTGTACAAAAGATTTTGATCCTTTTAAAATTGAGGCTTTTGTAATTAATGAAAATTAATGATAATCCCGAGATGACTCCATCTGGTGGTGATAGAAATTCTCAGGGAGGTGATGATTCAAAAGGTGCTTCTGAGGAGCAGCAGGCTCTGTGCCTCCCACCAGGTGAATCACAGATGAAAATTAGAGGATGGTCAAACTGTAAAAGATGGTGGGGGACCTCCAAAAATTTGGTCCACTGTATCTGCAAAATTTGAATAATCAGTTTGTGGAGAAAAGATGGCGGGGGAAGTCCATATTATTTTATCTGAACTAGCAAACCCAGTATATAATTCAGAAGTGGGGAGGAAAAGCAGATTTAGGAGAAGGGAGTATTTGCAGATAGTTTGGGGAGTTAGAGTTTCTTAGGAACTAGAAAGGTTATAAATTTATTGCAGGATGAAACCGGCAATGTACCTGCAGCAAAAGTGAAGAGAGCCGAGATGAAAAAACACAAAACAAACCTGAGTCACTGCAAGCTATTGAAAGTAACAATTTATCCACTTCAGATTTATCACAGTCTGCCATCAATATATATGAAATATTTTAGAATTTATTCTAGGCCAAATGACAATTACAAACAAGCAAAATATTTTAATAGACTAAAATACTGAAGTGAAAATGAATCACAGAAATATTATTCCAAGATAGCGACTGTAGAAAATGCTGTTCCAGCTGTCATTTTCGGATTAACTGGTCTAGATATAAGATCTCATATGCCTTCGTGTGAGATTTTGAAGACAAACTATGATGAAAACCACATCACTGAGTTGTATCAGGACTCAGCTAAAGTGGTTCAAGAGTGGTAGTTCAAAGGACTCTTAAGATTTGGTTACATTTTGTAGATCAAGCAGCAGACCTTCAAAAAACAAACTTTACATCTGAGAAAAAGTATTTTAGCATGCTAAAATAGTATTAGCTTGTTTTCTTCAGTTGTTTTTTTTTGTAATTGCATAATGGGAAACATAAACCTAAACCTGGATTTAGTTGTAGCTGAAGAACTTCTATTGAGAAATGAAGCAGATCCAAGAGCTATACCCCTGAAAGGGACCCTGAGCTCAGTAAGCACCTTTTTGGTTCTGAAAAAGGATGAAAGTCATGACCTCAAAACCATCAAAGAATATATATTGCTAAAGGAAAGTTCATTATCTACACAGAAGCTGCATAGGAGTGGAGTAAGATCATTAAAATGGTTACTTGGAAAAACTGTTTACTAAATTATATGGAAGTTTAAAAGCAGAAGAATGACATTTGCTGTCAAAATGCCAGTGGAAAAGCTCTCCTAAAAGTCATGGCCAATGCTGCATAAGTAATAACAGGGCATGTTGAGGAGAGGTGTTAGTATCATATTGAGGGAATCAATCACAGGTCATAAACATAAGTGATCAGGCTATAGTGAAGTAATATTTGTCCTGATTATCAGTGACAACAAGGGAAAAAAAAGTCATTTTAGGCAGCAAAGGAAATCTGATAATCAAAATTTCATTTGGAAACATTTGTTCAGAAGAATGCTGTATTTACCAACAGGACATAAGGGGAAAAGCACTAAGTAATTTCAAGAAATATCCAATTATGTTAGCAATTTAATGGAGGAAAATAGCAGCATTATGGGGTAAAGGACCAAAACTGTTGAGAGAGAGATGAATGGAAAAGAAATCATCTCTAGATCTCTAGACATAAGACTCACTGAAGAATTAGTAACTTTTAAGGGATGTAAAATATATAAACATTGAATAGGAGCCCAGAAAGTTTGAACTTAAGTCTTGTGCTGTTTTCATCTGCCTCTGACTTGTAGGGAGTGATCTGTAACAGACTTCAGTGTCAAGGAAGAGTGACTGCTGCCCAGAAAACAGTGTCCTTTTCTTACCATGCCTGTAGCTTTTAAGCTCAGCAACCCAAGATACCTGGCCTTCAAGCCATATCACAAGCCTCTCATGACCTCTGCGCTGCCTCTCTCTGTAGCACCCTGCAGAGTCCTACTGGAGAATAGTTGGAGAAGTGCTACTTCAAGAATCCCCTGCCTTCACTGTACATGGTTCAAACAGGCTTTGAAGGATGTTTGGGAGTTCTTGTTAATAAAACTGGTAAAATCTCACCAAGAAAGCCTTGCCTGTTAATCTTAGTCAATAACAAATACCTTGCTAGAAAATAAGTGAGAGGTAGAAGTCACCATATTCCTTACTGACTATGTGTGGAAAAGGTGATTTAAACCTTAAATTTATGCACAGATGATGGAGACTCAAACAGTTTATTCCTGTAGGCATCCTATATGTGCTAGCACTAGATGTGCTAGTTTGAAAGCAAACCAGTGGGAGTTCCCAAGTCAGAATTAAAATTTGGTAGGAAAATTAAGATTAAGGCAATAGTACAGAAACACTGGCTTAAACTGACAGAGTCAGGATATGACCCGACACCCTGCCAGGCAGGGTGGTGGTAGCTGTCCAGTTAAATGGTGGCTGCCGTCCAGCAGTCCGATTAAATGGTGGCTGCAGTCCTGTTGGAGTGATGAATGTGATTCTGTCAAAATGGTGATCCTGTAGTAAAGTCTGGCCTGTTTCTGGAGGTCCAGTGGTGATTATGGAACTCTTCTCCTCTGGGAATCCAGTGGGTACTGCCCCCGTGGTGTTCCAAACCTCAGATTATATCCAGGTAGGAATGCTTGGTTCCTCCCCCTGGGCAGAGCATCTCACAATGGGATGATGTAATTTTATGAATCATGCAGTGAGGCTGGATGGCCCATTAACAGAAAGAGATCTCTCCAGAGGGAGTTGTCAGGGATGTGTCATGGAAGAGATGAAGAACACTCTGCCACCTGGTTTTAACAGCTTATGAAGATGGTAATAGAATACATACTTTTGGTTACATCTTACATTTTAACCTAAGACAGCAGAATTCAAGAGGACTTGAATCCTTTAACCTGTGATCACAGAAATGTTTTGACCTCTGCTAAGACAGTGGTCTTTGTATTGTCTTTAAACAATTAACACTTGCAAGTCAAAACATTATTGAGACCACATGATGCGACATCAGCATGTAAATGTGTAATGTATCACATTTTGCCCAGGATGAATCAGGACTAAATTTGGCCAACTTTAGAAGTGAAGGTGCCATCCGTGCTACCTTTGACTAATGCCTTGGCTGCTGTGAAATTCTTGTTCATTCTGGATTTGACTTCTTTGATTCTCTAGACCTCCTGGTCCAGCTGGTGCTCAGCAGGAGGCAAGCAGTGAGCACAGGTGGCAAGAGATGGGAAGGCTGGACAAGGCAAGGGTCTTCCTCCTGCAACAGCTAGCTGTTATTTCTGCTCAAGTCCTGCAACAGCTAGCTGTTATTTCTGCTCAAGTCCTGACAGGAACCCATTCCCACTAAGTTCTAGATGGAAAAACTGATCTTCTTTTTTTTGATCACAATATATCTTATTCCCAAGGATTTCTAAGCAAACAAAGAATATACCTGCCAATATTCACTGCATTTATGAATGAGTTTGTGCTCCTTCGGGGCTTACTTCCATCTCTACAGAATGAAATGGAAAATATCTCAAATATTTGAGGCACTAATTATGAGATCTCCCTCCTAGTTTGCTAAAGCTTGTCTACAGCAAAAATATTAGGGCTTATGTGGAAAATACTAGAAAGGTTTTCAGTAGTTGATGAAGTTATGATGAACCTAAACAAAAACGATTTTTTCATGTGAAAAGTACTCTGCTATATCAGCTCTGGCAGCCAGCGCTTCGTTTTGTAACTCTGATATTCTTCCACCAGTGTTGGAAATAGTTATTGGCTTAAAAGAGTAGAAATTATAAGTTGAAGTTAAAACTGGAAAAGGAAATTTAATCATCTCATGCTGTTGTGAAGGACTATTAGGAAAATAATAGGAGTGAGATGAACAAGGAAAAAGGTGTCGAGAATGACAAAGATTGTCAAAAATACTGACATATTACTTCTGTGCTAGTCCAGTGATTCTGAAGGAGAACTCCTCAGCATGTGAAAAAGGTGAGCAGTGAAAAAATTTGTGATAGAATCTACAAAGTCATGAACAGCAGGAAGAAAGTGTTTAGCAACACTTGTTCCTTGTCTGTTCTAGTACAAAAATGAGAGCGCATCACATTTAAATGAGCAGGTGACTTGCTTAGAGTGAATGAGAAGAGACACTTCTTACCACTGATAGTTAGATCTTAGGAACCACCAAATATATTTAGTGGTACAAATGTACATGATTTCAAAAAACAATTTCAGAGAATAAATTCTCTCACAGGCTAATAAATTCAGATATTCTCTCTGCTTTAAAACAAACAAACAAACAAACAAACAAACAAACAAACAAACAAACAGTTTGAAACATAGATTTCTGGCACCTAGGGATCAATTTTACACACTTGTTTTGTTCCTATGTTCTTCCCTAAACATCTGGTCAGCTGATGCTGAAGTCAGTTTACACTGCTAGATGGGTCTTGGTCTAACCTGATAAAAATGCTTCTTAAGATCAGAACATCATGAGAACATTAAATCACATTTTACAGAAATGAAAAGCCTAAAGGACCTTAAAGGAAGTGACTTTCACTTGTCAGAACAAGTGTACATGCCCTGCAAGAATTATTGAACAAGGGGGAAAAAAACCCCCTGAATCTACCAAACTAACAAACAAAACAAAACCCCAACAAAATCCAACTCAACCAAACAAATAAACCAAACCAACTTGGTCAAGAAGAAAAATATGTTTGACAAGCGTGGAGGGGAGATCACCTCCAAGGATGGTAAACTCTTTTTCAGCTGCAGGCATAGCTGGAACCCCAGATTTTTCTTCAGTTTTCCCGGTGTCTCCTGCCAACCCTCTCCAATGCATTGTGATCACACAGGCATTGTAATCCCACCCTCCACAGAAGGCTTAAAGGAAGTGTTACCTTCCCCAAAACTACATGGCAA
Organism: Aleadryas rufinucha; assembly: GCA_013397815.1. Classification (NCBI taxonomy): domain Eukaryota; kingdom Metazoa; phylum Chordata; class Aves; order Passeriformes; genus Aleadryas; species Aleadryas rufinucha. The sequence goes on from VZTH01005954.1 coordinate 339,804, forward strand.
AGGTAGAGGAGAATAAACCCCCCCAAAAAGTGGAGATAAAATGGCAGTCACTGTTATACTGGGCAAAGAAGACCACAGTTGTCACTGTTATTTTCTCTATCATGGACACCACTATCCTTTTGCAAGGTCATCAGTGGAAGATTTATTTGTTCTATGACACAAGCAGCTCAGAATTCTGTCCAATCTTTGACCCAAGACACTATATTCACAGAAAATGTAAATTCAAGAAATGGTTCTATACATTAACAGAAAGTCCAGTTCTGCAGCTCCAGAGAACTCAGAGCACCTCAGCCAGTGTGCCAGTGTGGCTGCTTGAAAATGCCCTAAATAGTGCCTAGGGTAATCTTCAATTTTGAATAAAGGATGAGGGAAGATATGTAGGCTTATCTATTTGCTATACCAATATTGGCTCCCTCGCTGGGCACAGACTCCCTCACTGTAGAAGGATATGTGGCCTGTGGGGATCCCAAGGGACACTCTCACCGAGAATAAAGAAGACATCAAGGGGAAGTGATGGCAGGTTCACCCAATGTGGCTTCTGCCCAGTATCCCTGGACACACCACATGAACCAGAATGCTCCTGCTCTGGCCACCTCCGGCAGCAGAGAGCTGCCGAAATACCCAAACCTTTCTCATGTTTGGATGCGAGGAACAAGGCTTGAGGGAGAAGTTCTTGTCCTTACTGCCCTGCGGGAACCACGGGCACCAGGGACCCAGCCTTGCCACGAGGGAGGGGTGTGGTTGAACAGCAGGAGCCAACAGGACTGCTTGGATGGATTGCCAGTGTGCTTTGATCCTGTGCCTGGGCTGCACTGATAAAATGTGGATGTTCTGTATACGCGTGCAGGAATTGTCTGTATAGTATATAACTAAAAATTATAATTCATATTAATTTAAGATTTATTATTAATATTAATACACCCAAACAATTTTTTAAAAGTATAAACTCTAGCTAGGTAACTGTATTTCTCATCTCACTTCTGTGCTACTGTGTTTTTAGATGCATGATATATCAGATCGTTCACAACCAGCAGAAAACCCTAGAAGACAGCCCCCGAGATCCTGGGCCCAGGGTGGTCGTTCAGTGGCTGGGTGTGTGGGCAGAGAGCCCCGGGACGGATGCGGTAGGGTAGTCGAGGAAGTTCCAGCCATTCCGCGGAGGGGGCTGTTCTTAGGTGCCCTCCAAAACTCTGCTTTTCTTTAGGGTCTCTGGGTCTTAGGGTCTCCCGCGCAGTGGCTGAGTGGGGGATTCCTGCCCGACGCTGCTTTACGCGGGGGCTGCTTAGGGCAGGGAGGCCACGCCGGGACCCCTGCCCGGACACACGGCGTCCCACAGCTGGCGCTCCTTGCCGGTAGATGGCATCCCCCGTCCGCGCAGAGCAACGCCCGGAGCGGAGCGGCGGGGAGCGGGACCGGCCGCGAGGTGGGGGAACAAGGCAAAGCCCGCGGCCCCGCCGCTGGCCAGGTCTTACCAAGGGAAATGCCACTCACGGCTGTGCCGCCGCTGCTCGCCTTCCTCCTTGTCTTTCTCGCCTTTTGGAAACGAAACCTGCCGGACTGGGGACGGGAACGATCAGAAGGTTCTCAAAGACACGTCGCGGTCTCCAGGGACTGAAATAACATCAGGTCTTAACTGCCTGCACTGGAGGCTGTCTCAACTGACCCCCAAAAAGAAATCCCCTCAGCAGCCCACGCACACAACATGCACACCCCGCAGCGACAGACGTGAGCTTGCAGTGTTGCCCAAGCCTTCCAGAGGGGTCCCCACCATCACCCCCCGAGGCCACCCCTACCTGGCCACGTCTAGAAAGAGCCGCACCCCAGCCGAGGCTCCCGGGAACTCGGTGCTGTCGAAGAGCCGCCGGTGTCACACGCTCAGTGAAACACCCGTGCGTCCTGCTAGCAGAGGATCGAGGGCAGATCCCGGCTCTTTTAGTTTGTCGCTACAGTGGTTTTTCCCCGTGCATTTTTAAACTTCACTGTTCTTCATACTTAAGAACATGATTTTTTTGTTTTAAGACTGTTTTAAACGTCCAGGCTGGGAGAAAAAAAAAAAGAATAAAAGGGGAAAAAAGAAGTAGAAAGCTAAAATACTAACTCTCTGTAAAGAGGAGAAACCTCTTGAAGACGAAAAATCCTGTCTACCTTTCTTTTAGTAGCTTGCCCCAGGACCTCAAAACTAATTCGAAGAGAGATTTTATTAAACGTATGACCTATAAATCTCGAGTGATATCTATTTATCTAAAGAAAAAAAAAAAAAAAAGAAGAAGATGGTCAGTTGCTGGGTCTAGAGGTTTTTTTTTTCCTCTTCTTTTTTTCTATTTTTTTTCCTGTTTTGTAGCTGTTGGTGGTATTGTCTTGCAGGCTCCTTAGTAGTGAACAAAATGTAAATAGGATTATTTGGAAATAGTAGAAAGGATTATGTTGTAAGTCCATGGAGCTGGGTTTGAAACAGGGTGGCTTGTAGCTTTGGGTTAGGACAATATATCGAAAACGTATTTCAAGAAATTGGATGTGTGAATTGTTTGAAAAGCGAGATTTGATCAATAAGATTTTATGCATCAGTCTGCCCTTCTCACGACGATTTCTGCCAAAGAACGAAATGCTCCCATACTCCTATCCCAGTCGGACCCTGACCGTGGTTTATCCTGCCAGAGCTGGGAACGATGGGATTTTTCAAAGCCTTTCTTTTTAAGACCATGGTAATTGCATTTCTGTCCAAATTTGTGGGGATTTTATTTTGTTTGGGTTCTTTGGTGGAGTTTTTGTTGGTTTTTTTCCCCTGCCAGCCCTTACATAAAGGGGTCCCCGGTCTTCTGTCGTCGTATAGATCACCTGAAAAGGGGAACAGTGCCACTAAATTAGCAAGCAATCCTCTGTCGCTTTCTCAGGGGTGTTGCTCCTACTTAAAGCGAAAGTCCCGTTTTAAAGGCCAGTGAATTTATTTCCTTTGCGTACAAAAGAGGTAGCACTAATTCCCTGTTAGTGTTTCTCATAATGGAGGGAGCTGCTTCTCTCTAATAACAATAGCCTTACAATTAAACTGAGAATAGCGGTGTGTTTTGTAGGCTGTTCTTTGAGAGCTTCTGAGATCGACATGGAGAGATATTTTATTTCATTCTCAAGTAAATTAAAATCTGGAGGGTGACGGGGGAGAGGAAGGGAAGGACATCTCTAAACCATTCCGCAGACAGAAGTCTGAAGTTTATTAACTCACGATCTCCCTCTCCGGTCTTTTCCCCCCTTCCTTCCCACAGCAGCACCCCGTCTCTGAGGGCAGCCTCGGAAGATGCGAAGCTCCTAGACCCTCCGGACGGTTTCTGGCAAGATGCTCCTGCACTTTGCTACAGAGTTGCACTTTTTTCTTTTTTCTCTTTTTTTTTTTTTTTTTCCCGTGGGGGTCAAGTGTTATCTTTATTTCCCCCCTTTTCCACTGAAGATGGCACCAGTCTCCCCGAGGCCCCCCCAGAGCTCCTCCTGGATGGGGTGAGGCCGGGGGGGCCGGGACGGTGGCGAGGCGCCTTTCTTGGTGAGGGGAGACACAGCGCCGCTCCCCCCGCCGCACTCTGACGCTAGGAGCCATGTGATGGCCCCCTCGCTATAAGGCGGGGAGGAAGGCCGCCCTCCCTGGGACTAAGCCCCATCCTTTTCACCGTGTTTCCTAAGGCCCGGCAAGCCATCCGCTACGCCCTCCCTCCTCGCCAGCCTCCTCCCCTCTCCTCCTCCCAGGACTAGGCTCGCTCCCTCCTGCCCCGCATCCATTAATGTCTGGCGGCTGAGGTGAGGGGAAAGAAGGGGAAACCGACTTCCAGGAGCGACGGCGCAACCTCCCTGCGCCCACAATACTCGATCCCAACCGAAAAAAACCCGAAAAAGATCCCCAAAAAGGGGGAAGGGAGGGGAAAAAAGAGAAAGAGAGAAATCCAAACGGCAGCAAAAAATCCCCCGAAACAAAACCCAACCCAGCCGCCGCTTCCGAGCGGGCGGCGGGAGCGCTCCAGAGGCGCGGCAACGGCGCTGGGGGCCGGCGCGGCT
>VZTH01005954.1:344581-355204 GCA_013397815.1 Aleadryas rufinucha
AGTCGACCGCGGCGCCGGGGCTGGCCCGCTCGCTGGGGAGCGCCGGGAGCGGCCTGCCCCCCGCCGCCGCCCTGCCCGCCACCCCCGGCTTCGCGGCACGGATCTCTAACTGTTAAGTGTTTGGGAGTCTTTCCGAAGGTAGGATCTGGGGTATCTCCTTTCTCCGCCGCTCGGACGCCCGGCGGACGCTGCCCGCAGGGGCTGCCTGTCTTTGCGTGGGGATAATTGTGACGGGGCTCGGGGGGCGTCCGCCGCGAGCGACGGACCTCCCGGGATCTTCACTAGTGCAAAGCCAGGTGTAGATCTAGATACTGCACGGGCAGGCGGTCACTACATCGGAAAGTTACTCGCTACACCTTAAAAAGAAACAAAAATGGTGATAAATAATGTCTCTAAACCGTAGAAGTTCAGAGATTCTCAGGTCTAGGAGCTTGAAAACAGTAATGTACAGGAAAAAAAAAAAGGCTTGAGGGAGGACAGCAGAGCAATACTTTTTCATTTAGTACACTTGTCTCATGTACTTTTATAAAAGAAAAGATTAACGTGTTTACACAGAAGAAAGTCAAGATTATCATTTCTTATTTTAACCTGTGTTTTGTATTATAATAGACTTACGGAGTTTTTTATTTTGTACTTTATGCGTATTCTTTACAAGGAATATTGTTAAAAATTACTGGCAAGTATTATTGTACCATTTTAATGTAAAATTTTTACACATTTTCAAAAATAAAACTGATAATTTTCAAAAAAAAAAAAATAAAAACCAAACCCAAAGACCAAAGGAGGCCAGCCAAACAATTGGCTTTGGATCCTTCCCTCTTTAGCATTCTCCTTTCTTTGGGACACTGATAATTTTTTCTTCGGGATTAATAGCACAACAGTCAAGGAATATTCTAACTTGAAATTTATTATGTGCAGATTTGACCGCAAAGAAGAAAATCAAAATATGATCTTTGCAGTCAATGCATTGTTAACCGTAGCAGATAATGAAAGACAAAAAAACCTCCAAAACAAACCAAACAATCAAAAAACAACAACAACAACAAAACTCACAACACCAACAAAAAAAAACCCCAACAAAACAAAAAACTCTACAGAAAACAGCAGGGACGAAAGAGGGGATAAATAGAAATAGGTCTCTCTGGAGGGAGTAAAGACCAGTTCTGTAAGGCACCAATCAGAGGATTGATTAAAAAGCCGGTTTAAAACTATTTTTATACTTTTGGGTGTGTTTTAAATCACAACTGCATCATAGTTTGGTTTCCAAGAGGCCCAAAGGAAAATACTACTAATAAAGGGCATGCATTGAACTTAAGAGAGATTTGTTCTAGACACTTATGTTTCTGTGACGATAATAGTGGCATGTGTTTCGACTTTTCAATACATAAAATATAAAATGAGCTTTGTAATATCCTCGTGTGACAAGTTGATTAAGTGTATAAGCTGTCGAAGTAAGGATATTTAAATGTACAAAACAAACCATGAAAGCAGCTTTTCTGATTCCAAACACTCGTTTTTAACAGCATAAGGTCCATAGATATCTATTTTATAGACTAAAAGAATTTTTTAACCAAAAAGCCGGCCTCAAATATTCGGAGCTTAGACATGGAAAAGAAAATCGCGTGTTTTAAGAGTAGGCATGTGAATGCTTGTTGTGGGCTAGGAACACGCGTTTTTCAAACCAGGGAGGCGCTTTTCAACTACGACTGTATTTATAACAATTTAGGAGACTCGGGGATCAATTATGTGAATTTTTATAATAAAAAAAATTAAAAAGGGAGGGATGCCTTTTAGTGCTCTTTGGAGTGAGGAGGGGTTTTACGTATAGAAGTACTTCGTCACCTTGGTTTTAAATATTCTCATAGATAGAAAAGTGGTGCTTCTCCGTTTTGTTTGTAGCAATACTGTGTTAAAATAGTGGGTTCCAAAAAGCAGAAAGACTGGACAGGAAGGCCTATTTGGTTGTCCCGGGTTCCTTAGCAGAAAAAGATGTAAATTCTAATTTCTAGAACAATTTTTTTTTTGTTCTAATTTCTAGAACAAAAGGGAAAATACCCCAGAGGCACCGTGTATGTATCCTCCGGGGAGAGTGCGTCTTTTTCGCTAGAGACCGATTAATTCACTTTCCCCGAGACTGGCCGGGGGATGCGCCGGGCCGGTGCAGCGCGGAGTGCCGAGCTCAGCAGAGGCCCCCCTCGAAGAGGCAGATAAAATCAAGCAGGGAAAAGTTTTGCGGGGGACAAGGCAGCTGTGGCCACGTGGCGGTGCGAGGCTCCCCAAGGAGGGATGCTGCTGGCCCTCAGTCTGGGTTCTGTCTGCTCGAGTCCTAGCCCTCTCCACGAGCAGTTACATGAGAAGGGTAGGTTCCAGCGACCCACCCTGTGTTTGTTTCTCTTGGCTTCTCCGCAGTAGACCCTAGGGAGCCCAGCGACCTCCCCTGCGCAGAGCCCAGCCTGGCCCAGGCCGGCAGACGGTGGGGTCCGAATGTGCCCATCACCTGTCCCTCAGGTCTCCTCGGAGGTATATGGCAAGCACACTGCTTGGGCACTTGCTCCTTCCACGCTTTTCTCCGGTTGCTTGCATCCCATGTGGACAAGGCCTTCCCTTGGGAGTTGGTAGGGAAGCTGACAGGAGCAAATTGCAGTAGGTGGTATAGATTTATTTTTATTCTTTAAGGAAAAGGGGGTCGGGGAAGAGGTCTGGTGTGCTGGTGGAGGACCCTTTTGCTTGTTCTCCTCGAGTCGGCGGGGATGCCGCCTTGCCTCGGCCCCGGTCCCGAGGGTCCCTGTTTCCCCGCTGCTGCCCCGGAGCAGGTGCCGCCAGAAAAGGCGCCGGCCCCACAGCCTTTTGATGAGCTCGCAGCACCGCCGGGCCGCCGCGCACCATTCGCATGCTAATAGCCCGCCGTGCTCTCTGCGGCTTTCAAGGCTAACAGAGGGGCTAACAGTGTAGTCCTTGCAAGGACCGAGCCCGGACGAACAAGTCCTCCAAAACAGTCTGGGCCCTAATAAACAACCTGGTAGGACATGCAGTATAGTGTCGCCTCCTTCTCCTCCCAGAGACAAAGTGTGGATTCATTAACCCGTCTCCTTGCTCATCATATCCCCGTAGGGCTGAGAGACGAATTACTGAATCTGAATTGGGAGGGGATTGCTCTATGAGGGGGCTAATGTTTCAATCAGTTCATCCTGAAGGACCACACAAAAAGAAACTTTTTAGTTTATGGTGCTATTATGCGGAGTTTTAATCTAGGGATAGATTTAGCCAAATGTTATCTATTGGGAATTTAATGAAGCCCTTATGTATTCAATCGTCTTTTATGCCACACACAGTGTCTCTATCCAGAAACGTTTCCTTCCACATATTTCTTTGTTTCTGAGGGGTGATTTATGTATTTTTAATTAGGTTTTTAAAAAATTATTTCTTTTCAAGTATCTTGTATAGCTTTTCTCTTGAGCAGGACTGTGTTAGGTCCCTTCCCACATTCCCCATAAAAGAGGTTTCCCCTTCCCTCCCCGGTTTCGAAGATGATTAGTTTGCATGTCCACACACTGCACCTTTCCCACTGGAGCACTCCGACTGCCTTGTGCAGAGGGACCGGACATCGTGCCCACTCTGTCACCACCCGCCGTGGGCTGCGGCGAGCACCGCAGCCTGGGGGTCCGGTCGAGTCCTGTGGCTCCCGTACACAGCTCCCCGGCCCTGAAGCTGCTCTCAACCCAAACCTTCCCCACCCATAGCTCCTTCGGACCGCACCTTCCGTCTGGTTTGTATTTTAGGTGCGGTGAGAAGCATTCCAGGGGGCAGCGGGGTGCACATCCCATGCTTGCAGGCTGGTTTCAAACAGCCAGGACGGGCCTCATCCCCAAATCCGGAAGATGAAAGAGGAAGGCGAAGCCCTCACCTGCTCTCAGCTGTTCCCTTTCTTGCAGCGCTGGTGGCGAGGGCAGAGCGCACTGTCTCCCCCGTCGAGACTGAGGCCTGTTCGGGGGATCTGTGGGACAGTGGATCTGGTTTAACTGTCCCTTGGCACGTCCCGGAGACTCCACTCCCTATGTAATACTTTCCCTCAGTACTTACAGTAAGTACTGCTGTAGTCTCTGATAATATTGTATCCGACAGAAATAATGGAAATTATGAACGTGGCCAAACCTTCTCTGCTCTGGAACTTGCTAACCAATGCAGATCCATTTTTCAGCTTGTTCACAGTGGCTCCCCCACCTGCAGCAGTATTTTCCCTGCTTCCCTCGGCGCCGGGCCGCATACACCATCGGAACCCGGGCACCGGCGGGGACCGGCTGCCCTGTGCCAGCAACTGGCTGCATCACGACCAGGTAGGTGTCCGCTCGGCTTCCGCTTCTGCCGTCTCTCACCCCCAAGCCCCAGTAACCTGCTGCAGGTGACTGCAAGGCCTCTCCACCCTTCTCCAAAAGTCCTTTCTCCTTTGCTACCCTCATCGTGAGAGTCACGTCGAGCAGCCTCCGCCTGGTCTCTGTTCGCTTCCCCTTCCTGTACTGCAAACCACAGATCAAGATGTGTAGGAGACATTCACACGGAAGTGTGTGTACGTGTGTGCAGGAAAATGGCACTTCAGAAGGTAACAACTGCTGCCGGATCCGCGTTGCGGCAATAACCATGCTCGGTCCCTCATTGCGCCTTTGGGTCCCCGTGGATTTTGGGGAGAGACGGAGAAATGAACGCGAGTTCCAAGTCGGTAAACCTATTGCTCCGGTTTGTCACTTGCGGAAGAACTCTGTTCCCTGCCGCCGGTCCCCGCCTGGAGGTGTACTGCGGACAGCCGGCCCTGAAAACACGCCGGCCTCTTCCCAGCCGCCTGGCTCGGCTCGCCGCTCCGTTACCGGCACGACCCAAAAGAACATAGGCAAAGGATGCGGGGTTGGGGAGGCACGCACGGGGGGCCCCTCGGCCAAACTCGCGACAGCGCGGGTGGCACCGAGGGCTGTGCGCCACTGCGCAGCAGGGCAGAGCCTCCGCGGCCTCGGCGGTGCTCCGCGCCGAGCCCGCGCGTGGGAGCGGGGAGGCACCCGGCGGCGTCTCTGCGGGAAGCCCACGGAAGATGCATAGCATACGAAGATGTGGCCTTAGTGCAGCTCCCCTGTATGAGAGACACAGAGGCACCCACTGCCCTCTGCACTAGGGAGAGACCTATCGGCTAGGCACTGTAGTGCCCAAAAAGTACAAAAACATATGGACTGGACTGGACGAAAGGTGCGGGGGTTTTTTTTGGTGTTTTTTTGTTCGGTTTGTTTTTGTTTTGTTTTTTTTTTTTTTAAGCGCGGTATCTCGTCAATTTCAGAAATTCTACAGCTGAGCTGAACTCAGAAGGAAATTTGTGGTTGTGGGTTTTTTATTTTTCTAATCAAAATAATTAAACTTGCCCTTCCTCCAAGCCACAAGAGACCTGTTGAATCGATTTTGTTTCCCTGTCGCTGATGCAGCAAACGGCATGCAGAAGTCTGCGGGCCTCCATATTTAGATGATAGATTATGCAATTTATGTTAGAAGCAAAAGGATAATTAGATAATTCAGTTGTTGCATTAATTCGTTTTTTAAGACCGGGAAAGCCTTATCTACAGTCCATCCGAAGGTATTTCTGTCCCCTGCGTGCAATAGAAAACCATGTGAGTGCATCGAAACATGTGTGAACGTTCAGGAACATGTGTCCCGCGCCCGGTGGTATCACCATCCAGTGCCCGCACAACTGTAGCACCGCGGTGGTCGCTCCTGCTAATGCCCAGGCTTTGGCAAGTCCTTTTAAAACCCGTGAATGTCTCTTCGTACCGCAGTGGTGGTAGGACTGCTTCTCTAATTTCATTGCAGGAGAGTACATGCACACCTGTATACACGAAATACATTAAATACACACAACCAAGATTAATGAGGTGACTTCCCTGGGTTTTCTTTTCGTAAAATAAACACTATCATGTCTGTTTATTCAGCAACAACCACACGAAACAGATAGCTTTCTAATATAAGTGTATACAGTGAAATTCCACCTGTCGGCTGCACAAGGGGAGGGGTAGAGGAGGAGAGCTTCTTCGAATAAATAGACGAGTAAAAGAACCACTGGAGAGAAAAAAGAGGAAAAAAGATGTCCAGTGCCGAGCGAGGAGGGGCAGTTATATCAGGTGAATTTGCTCGAAAGTGGATGGGACCAGAAACTACGCACCATGGAAAAAATAATTTATACTTGCATTCCAGCCTGCCTCTGATTGCACAAAATGCCATCTGGGGCTGCTCGGTGGGCTCTGTCAAACATCCTTCCCTCCCTACTGGAAGTCCTTGAGTTGTCTTTCTCCGTGCGGACGGCGCTGCCTATGGGGCAGCGCACGCAAGTGTGTATCCTCGCACTGTCCCGCAAGCGCTCGGCAGCCGGCGGCCCCGCTAACACCAAACCGCAGACCTCTTCCCCTCCGCTTCTCGCTTCTGTATGAGAAGCCAAAGGGCGGCCCTTCTCTGAAAATTAACCTCTTTAGATCGCTTTCAGCACGACTTGCCTCCCGATGTCTCTCCTCTGGGTGCTCAAACATCTGCCTTCTGGGACACGATTTTCGGTAGAATCCCCAGTCCCTCCCGTCCGCCCCTAAGGCAGATCCCCCGTCCCGCGCACCAGAGCGGGGCTACCGACAAGAGATGTGGAGTGGATGTTTTTGCTTTTAAAAAGACTTTCTTCCCCTCTAGCCTCCTCCCCACCCAGAAGGAGTCCGCAACAACTTGCTAACACACATGGTCAAGCCAAACCTAGAGCTTCCTCAAGAGCTTTTGAGCCCAGTCCCGGAGATGCTGCTGCGCCTGCGGCTGCAGAACGGCGCGGTTCCCATGGGTAAGCGGCACAAACCCCCGCCGCCGCAGCGGGGCGGAGCCGGGGGCGCTGCCGGCAGACCGGCAGGAGGGACGGTGCTCTGTGCCTCCTCCCGGCCCCAGGTATGCTGCCGTCCTAACAGGGCTGCGCTGGGCCGCCCGCCAGCAGAGCAGACCACTGCTGCCTTCGACGGAGCGCTCTGGGTTCATAACTAGCCCCGATGAGGACAACCCTCGGCCCAGTCCTGTCCTGCCGTCGACACCCACCGTGGGGCGCGCGGGGGCGTGTGGGGTGAGGGGAGCCCGGTGCCGACGCTATAAATCCCTTGGCAATTGAGTTCTGCACCTTTGATTTGGAAAATCGGATTCTTTGAGTGGAAACAGTTGACAGGAACTTAAAAGGATTAGCTGCATTCCACACAGGATCATTTTTACTCGTAACATTTTGAAACGATTGATCCCTTCCAGACCATAAACAATGTCCAGAAAAATGATCTAACGAGACTTCCATTGTTTCATTTTGTCTACGAATCCCCTTTAGCCAGCAGTTTGATTCGGGACTTTGACAGGCTGGACTGTAATCACAGACACACACACGTACACACACACGTACACACACACAGACACACACACATACACACACACAGACACACACACGCCCTTTTCCCGAGATAAGTATTGAATTTGAAATATTTCATAATTTGGTCCGTCATCTCAATCTGCCAGAAATCGAGCAAGTGCGGAGAAAGGCAGGTAGGGGAAGAAGGAGCAAGGAGAGCAGGAGGGAGAGAAGCTCAATTGCCCCAGGATGCCGCAATGAGAGGTGGAGGCATTTCCCAAGCTTCACTTGCTGCCTTTTATACCGGCCAGGCAGAAGAAACAGAAAGAAAAAGCCCACAGGTGCGCACACCTGCCCAGAATACAGAGTAGAATGCAATACGTGCGGTCCCGTTCCCCGCCGTGGCCCGAGACGACTCGAGATCCTCGGGCTCTGCTTTGTCCGTCTCCTTTCCTCTTCCCACTCCCGTATGAGGGCAGGAGAGTTAACAGGGCGGAGACACTAGCGGGGGAGGGAGCGAGGAAGCCCCCTCCTGTCATGCTGACCGACGGACTTTTCCTCTGTTTTGACACCTGCGCACACTGCCCCATGCTCCTCTCCCTGATTTATCGCCCAATTAAAGGTCCAGCCTTCCTCGAGCCACCCGTGCTGCCTCCCCTCGACGGGTCTCCGCGGGTGACGTCTCCCCGGCGACAGCATGGGAGGTGATGGGTCGAGGTGGCCGCTTTTGGGCCCCTTCTGTTTCTCTTCCTTCCCCTCCGTATCTGCGTGAACCCAGGGCCCCGTGTCCCAGGAAATAACCAGTGGGGGCCGGAACGATGTCCAGTGGCGCGTCCTGGCCCAGGGCTGTGCCGTACAGTGGGGAGCGCTTCCAACCCCCACCAGGGGAAAACCCAGCCAGGAGAGGCACCTCAGTTATGTCTCCCCTTCAATTAAGAGACAACAGCTCCTTCTCCTCGGATTTCTCTGGACTTGTTCTTCCTGTCAGGCTCCGGGATCCTTTCTCCTCTCTTTCTTCTCTCTCTCTCTTTCCCTCTCTTGTTCCCCCCCTCTTTTTTTTCTTTTTTTTTTTTTTTCCTTTTCTTCTTTTTTTCCCTTTATCTCCTTTTTTCCCCCCCCCCTCACACTGAGAACAAGCGGCTCCCCGGCACGGACTGGTAGCATCGAGCATCTTCCTAACTTAACTTGTCTTCCTTGTATCTATCAATCCACCTTTCTAATTAGACTAATTAGAAGATATGTGAAGTGTTGCTGGGTCCATAGACTAAACTGCTTAGGGCTTCTGAAAGGAAAGCTGAATGCCCGCCATGGGAGGTGGCCATTCAGGGGGACGGTAACAGTTGCTACATTTATCTCCTGCCATTGAAAAGAGCTCTGCTTAAAGCTCGATTAAAATGTTTGGAAACTAATGCCACCCTGGATCCCTCTCTAATTAGAGGGCCTGGATAGATCACTCTGAGCAGTCAAAAGGAACTCCTTCCCGGGCTCGGCTCTTCTGCTCAGCAGAATTTCTTCTTTCTCCACCACCCTTCCCCCACCTCCAAAAGAGAAAGAGAGGGGGAAAAAAAAAAGGAGAAAAGAAGATAACGCTGCTATAAAAACGGGGGACAAAGAAATGGAGCTAGGCCAAAGTCTTCCTCCCCAAGCGTTATGTTTGGTCCCGGTTTTGCTGACGGCCGGCCCAGGCTCTTCTTCCCGGGTTTTTTTCAGAGGTCGGAATAGGTTTAGTTCGGGCAGCTCCTTCTCCGCTGCCTGCTGCAAGCCAGTCAGGAGCTCGGGGAAGGGGAAAGACCATTGCCGTCCTCCCTCGCACGCACAGGTGCGGAGCGCGGAGCCCGGCTCCCTCCTTGCTCCGCTGCCCTTCTGGCTGTGCCCCGCCGGCCTTGTTCAGAAAGAACAGTGCAGTAAAAAAGGGGTGGAGGGAGGGTGGGGAAAAGTCACCCACGGAAGTGACGGCTCCTGTCCCCCAAACGTTGCCTGCGGGAAGCCCAACACAGAGCAGCAGTTTCCAGCAGGCCGCCGGACGGAGTGAAGGAAGGGAGGTTGGAAATTCCTCCCGTGTGCCTCCGTCTCTAATCTGAGAACACCCCCCGCGCACCTAAGTACGCACGCACGCATTTCTGTGCTCCCGCAGGGTGTGCGGAGGGGCGCGGACAGCCCTCGGGTCGCCCGCTGCCGGGGAAGGCAGCCTCGGCCGAGCAGTGAATTTGAGGCGCCGTTTCTTCCCCGTACGACAGAGATACATTTTGTCCCCATAAAGGGAGTCAAAGATTTGTGCTGACGGGGGAAGGGATGAGGAAAATGTTCTCTTCATTAATACAAGACTGCTGCACACAGATGTCTTCATTTACGGGATAGATACGACCAAAAGTGCCTGAAAAGAGCTCACACTCGTGACTCGGCAGGCGACGAGCCCGCGACAGCCGGCTCTAACCCGGGGGAATGCACCGGCGGCCCCGTCGGTACCATCACGTCGGTAGGGGGTCGGCAATGCGGATTTCACCCCGGGACCTTTGGTGATTGCAGCGCAGCAAGTATAGGCAGAGGAGAATAAAGTTGGGATTTTATTCTTTTATGATGATGATGTTGTTGTTGTTCTTGTTGTTCTTGTTGACAGCGATGTGGTGGGCGTTCTGGATAAACTGTTCAATCTACCAGGGAAACAAATCCCCATCCCGTTCTCCCTGTATTGCCCAAGGACAGGCACCTCTGAGCCTCTGGCGGATGGGATCTCCTGAGAGAAAGACCTACGGGAGAGGCAGGCACAGAAATCCAATTGACATCTTCCCTTTCTTTCAAACCTCCAGAGTCACCTTATCCAGGAACCCTCTGCAGGGGAGGGCAACAGGAAAGAATTGAGAGGATCTGCTCCTCTTCGTCCCAGCAGTCAGGCTACGTTACCAGCGGAGAAGGACTGGCTCGAGACCCGGATGAGCCGGCAGGTGGGAACCGGGGTAGCTCCAGCAGCGTCCCGGATCTGCCGCGCTCTTCCTCGGCCAGGCGGGGGGCTGCTCACGCTGTACCATGTCTAATCCCAGTGAACTCAACAGGACGAGTCCCAAGGACAAAACCGATCAAATATTTCCCTTAGGGACATACGGGGAGCTGCTCACGCTGTACTATCTCTAATCCCAGTGAGCTCAACAGGACGAGTCCCAAGGACAAAACCGATCAAATATTTCCCTTGGGGACATAGAATCTACTTTTTTTTTCCCCCTCTTTTTTTTTTTTTTTTTTTCCCG
>VZTH01005954.1:356408-505779 GCA_013397815.1 Aleadryas rufinucha
GGGGGCGGGGGCGGGGGGGGAAGGCTGAGGGCAGGAGAAGATGAGTTAGGCCTCTCTGAAATCCAGACCTCAGTGAAAATTCCATGCAGGGTGGGGTACAGGGTCATAGCTGCCCCGCGGGGAAGATGTGCGGAGATGGGGACATTTATTTTTATTTTTTTTTCTCCAGTGGGTGCTTCAGATAGAAGCAGGTTGATGCAAGGGGCCCCACGCCACCCCGCCCTGCTGGGGGACGGCCTTTCCCAGGGCCCCGGTGGCCGCTGCCGCAGTGACGGTGGGGCGCGAAGGGTCAGGGGCTTTACTAAAGGAAATTTCAGAGGGACAGCGATCTGCGTGTCTGAAAACACGCACTCCTCGCCATCTCCTGCCAAAGTACCCTTGTGATCTGGCCATCTCAACCAGTCAGAACAACATCTTTCCCTAGATGTTGATGGCAGAAAGAGATAAAAAGAGAATTAAGATAAATATTTGTTCTTCAGGAATGGAAGTTATTAAATTAACACCCTAAAGTTTGCGCTATCTAATGAGTTTTGTCAAACATTATTTTTTAAAAAGAAAGAACAGAATATGCGAATTTTTTCCTTTGGCTGGTGCAGTGGAGTGTAAGAAAAACATATTAACGTACATCATGGAGCCACGCAAGCCACTGCTGGATACGCACAACAGAAGGTAAATAGATTATTTTGTTTAACAATGCTGACAGCTTGTATGGAGCAGAATTGGAGAGATCTAAATATTAATAGACTCATTCAAGTGGAGCAAAAGTTACAAATCATTAGCTGAAGAAAGTTGGCTTCCAGCCCACATTCTATAGGGGCATGAGGGAAGCGTGGTAACTGTGCTGTTGCCGGCTACAAAAGGGCAATTTTTGTATATAATTTATTTAGATGAAGTGTGCAGAATGTTTTTATTTGTTCTACTTCTAGCTGTCTCACCTCTGTGTGAACTCCCCAAACCCAGATCTACTCCAAATACTTCTGCTCCCCCTTCTGCACACTTCCCTCCAACGTGTTTGCTTTGGCAACTTTCATGTTCTTGCAAACAATTCTTCCAAAGATATCAATCACTCTTGCACCCAAAGAGAAATACTGTACACTCAATGCGATGACAAAATGAAACATGTTTGAAGCAAACCATGTGTTCTAGTGTGCCAGGGATTATGTTATTTTTTCAAGGAATATGTTCGGAATATTTTAGGCTTCTGTTACTCCTGTGATAGTAAATTTTATTGTCTGCTGTTAGGATTTATTATTTCGGAGACAACCCAAGTACCTCTTTACACGGAGAGAGTTTCTAAAGGGGGAAGCCTACTCTCCGTCGAGTTGGGGGAATTTATTGGCTAGCGGTACTGCATTTTGTAATGCCGTTCGGCCTGAGACATGCGGAAACCGCGGCAAGTGGGCCTGGTGCCGGCAGTGCGGCGGGAGCGCACCGCCTGCTCCCGCGCGTGTCCCACGCCGGCCGAGGGAACGGAGCCAGCGACGTCCAGCCATGGAAATCCTCTGCCCGCGGCGGGCAAAGCCGAGGAGATGGGATCCGTCTGTAGCGCCCGTGCGGAGCCAGCCGGCAAGTAGGAGCCCCGCGGGCGACGGCTTTGGAGCTGCTTGGGGAGGTCGCATCGGCCCCCGGCCTATGCCTGGACACTGATACTTGCCTGCTCTGCTTCCTTTGAAATCCTAATTTCCTGATCTTGCGGGAAGTGTGTTATTTGGCGGGGGCTTTTGGTGCATTTTTTGTATAGTTGTTTTGGGTTGTGCAGATTTTTTTTTTCTTTTTTGTTTCTTTGTTTTTTCTTCAGCCCTGTTGGCCAAGGAGCGGAGCGTTCGAGCGGGACGGACACCGTGCGGGTGCTCCCAGTCGACATTTCGGTGTTGTCGGGCTGTTCCGAAAGCCCGGGGATCTGGATATCCCCGCCGATATGGCCCTTCTGTGTGAGCCAGGCTCCCCTCCTCTCGTCTCGGCACGGGCGGAGAAGGATCTCCCAGCACCGGCAGTCTGTCTCCCCTCTAAAATGCATCAGTGCTCCCCTCCAGATTCGCAGGGAGCCTGCCCATGCAGCCGCGGAATTGCTGTTCCCAACGCTGAGTGGCTTCGCGCCCCTGTCCCCTCGCTCTCGGCGTGTGGGTGGCTGTGCCCACGGCACCCCCACTCGGGCGTGAGGGGTGCGCCGGGCCTCCCCGCATTGTGGCTGGGGAGTTCCCCCGACCTAGCACCCACTCTGCAGCAGCACGAAGAAGCCGTCGTCACCATTTGCCTGTCCCTTCCGTGCGGGTTGACCTTCCCCGTACCCACAGTTCCACCCCCGCTGCCGCTGCGACTGCGTCAGTGCAGGCTCGAAGGCGGCTGAGATTTCCTTATTATTGGAAAGCCAGCCTGGTATCTGCACATAATTATGCCATGCTTCTTGTCCTTGAAAAGACCGACTCGGCTGTCGGATATAACAGGTCTGCAAGTCAGATGTCATTAAACTATCGCGATTATTCATAAGCCACTGCAAGCTCATTTTCCTGGTTTGGCATTACTGATCGAAGTGAAAGTGATAGTCCCTTGCACCAAAGAAGCAGAAATGCCCGGGAGCAGAGCTGCCGCGCGAGGAACGCCCCGGTTTCTGACCACGAGCACGTTTCAAGCGCAGAATATACACATTTCTCTGAAACTCATTGTTAAACTTCCTCTGGCAGGACTCTTACTTGGCCTGCGATCAGAATGTGCAGCGACTGCTTCAAACAGAAGAGGTCTTACTGGATCCTTCAGGGAAAGAAAATAGGTTGTAGGTCATTAGAGCAGGATTTTAGTAGCTTGAAATGACAATGTCGTCTCCCACGTGCGCCGTGCCCGGCTGAAGGGGCCAGAACACGCCTGCTCAGGACAAGGAGCAATGGTTGAGGGGAGCACTCTGCTTCCCCTTGAGGAGGACAGGGCTTCAGAACACTGAACGCCCTAAGTAGAGAAGGGCTTCTCACGTTAATAGACAGTCCTAATCTAGGGATACTATTCCCCGCTCCCCCCCCGNGGGAAAGCAGAGAGCATATTTTTTTCCCCAGTAAATTTTAAACATAACCATATGTGTGTGTGTTGACTCTGCAAGCGTTAACTGGGAGGGATATCCTGTTCTGAAATAGTTGACACTTTCCTCCTGCACACCTCGGCCTAAGGGCTCTCGATGTTCAGTGTCAGTGTTTTTTACTGACGTGTTAGGTTGGTTTCAGAAGGGACATCAAGCCATGGAGCTGCTGCCCGTCTCAAAATGACGGTAAGTATCATCTGTCAGTTCGGGTAACAGTGAGGGCAACGAGTGCCAGCATAAAAGATAGCTCACGATTTAGGTCTCGACCAATTCCTTCATCATCAATAAAAATGATAATGAGGAAAGTACGTGCAAAGCTGTAAAACAACAAACAACAAACAATGCCCACAGAAAAACCGACCAACAAAACCTCCAAAATGTTTAAGTAAAAAATCCCCCAGCTTTGAAGGGGAAGGTAAACTACTGCAGATGTCACAAAAGGCCAGAAAACCTAACAGGACGCTCTGTTGGTGCTGAACTCGGTCTCTTGGAGGGAGCTGGATCTGCTGAGAGGAGCCCGACTCCAACCCGGTGATGAGCCAGTGCTAGCAGACAGCAGAGGGTGACCACTGCTACTCTTCCCTGCAAGTGAAGAAGAAACAAGGGAAATAGTGCACGTGCTTATTATTTCTGGAAGGACGGCCGGGACCCGGTCTGCCAGGCAGCGGGAAAGCTGGCAGAGTCTTCTCCAGGCAGTTGCACTTACATCGCGGTCGCTTCTGGCTCCGGCCCCTTGCCGATCTTATCGCCGACAATGCATTAAGCAACAGAAAGGAGCACTCAGGCCTGGAGGAAAAAAAAAAAAAAAAAGCCTTGGCGGGTGGAGATTGTCGAAACTGGGGATTGGGGTCCGAGTGCCCAGCAGTGAAAGGGCACCTTCTGGAACTCCTCCGGGGTGGAGTAATCCGGTTCCGGATTACTGGGACTAACCCCGTCCCAATTCGTGGCTTCTTCTGGTCTTCGATGTGCAGCGCCCGCTCGGCCGCTTTAAAACACAGCGAGCACAGCTACACCACGGGACTGCATGAATGCCCTTGTTTTCTGGATACGACGACGGTACGTATCTGCTCGCGGGATATTTTTCCTGTCTATCAGTACTCAGCTTCCTTTGGCTCTGAAGAACACATGGCAAATCACGCTGGAAAGTGGAATGAGATATATTTGTGACTGTTCATCTCATCTACTAGAAAAATCTTCTCCCCAATGACTGAAATCCAGCGTCGAGGCAGAATAATCTCAACCACATTTGGTTTTATAGTAAATTAATACTGCAGTCTATATAGTTGAACGGAAAGTCGAAAGCCAAACCAAAACCCTTGTCAAAATAAATATTCATCAGCAAATATTTTGATTATTTAAAAATGCTTTAATAAGTGTCTAGAATTTCAAAGGAAAATAAAAAAAAAAATGATTAGAGAGAAGTGGCATGTCAGCCCGAGCTCCACATGTCTCGCAGCTCATCCCAGAGCGAGAGACAAGACGTTGATTAGTCTGCATTGTGGGGGGTTATAGGAATAAGCCCATGGAGTTTTATTTGCTATTATCTCGTTCAGCGACTCGTACGACTCTCTCCAAGCCTCCAGCTGGGTGTGAGGTTCCGCATCAGGAAGGGTGCAGGTTAAAACAAAGGTTCCAAAACCATCTCTATCTGCCTAAAGCAGTGAAGATGCACTTGTATGCGGGGCTACGGGGGCTCGGGATGCCCCTAGAGTGCTGCGGGGACTCAACTGGTGCCCCCTTTTCACGGGGAGAAGTAGAACTACGGCTCTTCCCGCTCTTCCCTCTGCTGCGCAGCCTGCGTCACTGGCGCTTTGCCTTCTAGGGCTGCGATAAACAGCCCGGGGATTTCTCAGCTTTCTGATCCGCAGGGCTGGAAGCCTGAAATGTCCAAAGTTGGCACGGTGCACGAACTGAAACCTTTATAAATTTGTTTCCCTTTAAGTCTTTATTAACTACCCCCAAGGACTATGGTTGCTGCTGCTTCTGCTCTTGCACGGCGGTGGTCTGGCACCTCCACGAAGCACACATGCTAAACAGATTAACATGCTTCGGCTGACCCGTACTTCACAAACCGGGGATAGAGTTTCTCCAGCTCCATGTGGAAATTAACCTACATGTAGCAATGGTCAGCTGCAAAGAGGGAGTTCCCAAGCAATCTAAACAACCTACAGTTCTTTGTTACTTTTGGCCTTTCCCCTCCCTTGCCATGATTAAATATTTATTAAAATAGGAAACGATTTTTTAAAAAAGAAAAAGAAAAATAAAAGGAAGAAAACCCCAAACCAGCAACCTTCTTCCCCTTCTTTCCCCTTGGCCCCTCTTCCCCTTTTGCTCGGCTTATGCACATATTTGCAAGAGCTTTTTGTGCCGTTGCTTTTTTATCTGGTGTTTTAAAAACGCAGGTCTTCTTTTTGTGTTGGTTTTTTTTTTGGTTGTTGTTGTTTGTTTGTGTTTGTTTTTGTTTTAAAGGCTAAAATCTGAGTTGCATGGCTTATTAAGTGCTCTTGAAAGGCAGGTTAAATGCACAGGTTCGGGAGTGTTAATGACGTTTGAAAACTTCGGCCTCTGATGTTCTCCCTCCCGTCATTTACATTTGAAAACATCCAGAAGTAGAGCTGTTTGTAGATAGCCGAGGAAGGAGTTTTTAGCATGCTAATCCTACCGCTTTCCCTGCGACAGCCTCTTCGCCTTGTCACTTTGCGAGATCGATCCGACACCTTCGCCCCACGGCTGCACGCTCCAAGTTTTCAGAGGGCAAGAACAACTACAAATAACTGTTGGCTTGTGTCACACGGGGCTGTCATGGTAATAAACACAAGGCTTCTCCCCCAGGAACTCCTAATCCTCCCTGTGTGGCTCTCGCCCTGTGGATAATATCATTACAGGACTAAACAAATAAACAGTCTATCCGAATCAAGCGGGAGGCACTGGGGACCACAATTCCTCTCCGCAAAGATGATACAAGTAAATCTACACTCACGGCTTGGAGAGGATCCAGTGGCTATGAATAGCTGCTCAGTTCTACAGCACTGGCTCTGGGCTGGGAAATGGTTCTGACCCTCCTGCTCTGTATTTGCTGCAATCAATGTGAGCTATTCAGGGCTGTGTTTTCCTTACTGTCCTCTGCTGGGAACATCAAGGACCACTAACACGTTTATGAACCCGGGCTAGGGGAAGATGCTTTTATAGCGAAGTTGGAGTATTAAACCCAGTGACATGAAGGAGAGGTCGATGTGCTTCTGCCAACCGGAAGCTGGGCTTTCTTATGCGATTTCCTGTTGTTCTGGCTGCTGCCTTGTATTTGATAAACTTGCTCACATGCTGGGATGCACAGCCACATTCTTCTTGGTCCTATAAAAAGTATAAAAATTAAAGCTAATCCATCTGCAATCAAGGTCTAACACATACAACCAAGACATTTTAATAGCACTCTATAAATTCTGGTTTCAAGTTGCTGTAAAAAACTTGAATGGCATATTGTGAACATTAGCATTTATATATCTTGTACCCCTCCACCCCCAACCTACATATATCAAACTTTTCTTATGAATCTGGGTACATGTCATAAAAATTCCTAATCCCTAGATATTTAGCATCCTCACCCCCCACAGCTGCCACTTAATCAATTGTATTTCAATGCAGTCTTTTTTTCTATGCACTTTTATGAAGATTTAGTTACCTAAAGCTGTACACTTTTGGGGAGAGAGATGTTTTATTACTTCCCAGACAAAGAGAGGAATAAATTGTTGTGTTGTTATCTGTAAAGTCTCTTAGCAAGGATTGTTCTGAAATCTGTATTCTACAACTACAAATGCTGGAGATGTTCAGCTCAAATTAAATACTTCCTTTTTTTTTTTTCCCCTCCTAACAGCAATAAAATCATCACTCCCAAAATGTGCCCTAAAGCATGGTCTCCTATGGAGTTGTGCTCTTTCAGAATTTTTATTGACATTATCTTAAACTCTACTGCAGAATTCTTCTGCCAGGAACTTCATATCCTCTATGGCTACCACTTCCCTGAGAGGTGTGTTCAGGAGTGTACTGCTCAGGATGTAATTTATGTGCTTGACTTCTTGTTGGTGTCCAGCAAAAGTCTATGAATAACCATCCAGACCGGGTGACTTCTGACTGCACTGAGAGTGCCCTGAATCACAAAGTGGAGAGGGAAGGAGCTCCTAAAGCTTCTGTGCTGTAACTTGTTCTGTGATGTGGTTGGTGAAGCAAGAAAGAGGACTTAGGCCCCTTATCAGCTTCTTTCCCAGGAAAATGGCATTTCCCCCTTCTTTCTTACCTTCCAGCCAAGCTCTGGCCTGTCTTGCTCCTTATCTTGATTTTGGTCCTCCCTATAGCTGACTTGGCCACTAAAGCAGATGTCCCCCGTCTCTGTTGTTACGCAGTGGTCCCTGGAATGGGAATTGTTCTTGCTTTGAAGGACAAGTTCCAGGCATTTACTCGCAATTTTAGTGACAGAACAGGAAAGCAGGGGGAAATCAATGTCTAGCTGCTCTTTCTGCAAATTGGGATTTAGAATCAGAATCCCTTTCCTCAGCACACAACCATGCTGAACCTGGGAAAAATGAGCCCCTGATAAGCTGTCAACCCCATCTTTTGTTAGTGCAGGGACAGACAGAAGCATCCTGAAACTGTTCTGAGGAGAGATCACAATTCATTTTCTTGGGATATGCTGAAAATAGGACTAAAATTTTTGTGCCATTGTCCAGAGACATAACTCATCTATTAAAACCAAGGGATTAGCAGTTCAGACCACAGGGGAGGAGAGCTCAAAGAAGAAATCAGATTTATTCCCTTAATAAGATGAGTTCAGAGTCAGGGATATTTTCTTAGCATGGTTCCTTGCAGCCGTCAAATCACATGGGTGGTTTTAAGATCTGCTTTGCCCTTCCCAAGCTGTGCAAGTTCCTAATGTTAGTCCAGGCCTTCTTACTGGGGAGATTATTAGCATGGGAAAGCCATCATTGAAGAGGAGAGCATGCAGTTTTCCATCCATCAAGTGCAGTGCAGGGGGACAGTAGTCAAAGGAACAAAGTTGCCAAAGAGTTACTGGCTCCCACTGCCCTTTTCCATTAATAAACCCCACCACAGCAGGCTTGGCCCTGGCCTCCTTTCCATTGTCATAAAGATGGAATCAAAGAACTTGACTGCTTTTATTGGCAAAACTTTCACTCCATCAGTGACGTCAAAATGCAGGAGGCGGCTGAGGGTTCACTGGCAGCTCAGCGCAGAGCAGGCTTTCTGGGTGAAAGGAGCCTTCTGTCAATGCCCCTCCTGAGACACTTAGGTTTAAGGAAATGTTTGTACTGCTCTAGAAAAAGAACTGGCCGGTTGTTTTTCTTTTGTGCTTAGGTACTCTGAAAGGAATTCCTGTGGGCACAATTATCTTACATATGGCGAGTCAGAAACAAAACAAAAAAAAAGCCAAAGGGAAAAAAAAAAGAGGGAAGAAGAAAAAAATCAAAGGTCACTTAGATGCTTTGGCCCAGCACAGGAAAGGAGAAAATCCACCTTGGAGGATACAACTTACTTGAGGAGAGCTGGAAAACCATGATCAAAGCGACAGGAAACTGAGAACAAGCAGTGGCCCAGTTAAAACCATTGAAACAAATCCCAGTCTCGGCAAACCGTAGGAACAGGGCGTCAGTGTTGCAAATGAAATGGAAAGTGTGTGTGTGTACATGTGGTGAACTTCACAGGACTGTACCTACTGCATCCAACAGCTCATCTGGAATGAAATAGGAATTCGATGGGAAAGAGCTTGCTCACTGCTGCCTGCACTGTTCACTGCCAGCTGCTTAATGGGATCCTACTTAGATCCTAGATGGGATGCTGCACTTAGTCCTTGCAGCATCTCTCTGGCAAAGGTTAGAGCAAATTAAAGCCTGTGCACAGGAGGAAGAGTAAAGCTTTACCCCCAGCCAGTCAATGACAAGAAGAAAACCTACTGACTTTACCAAGCCTCCTCTGATAGGAGGCAAAGCAGAACCAAGAAGAGATGTTGCTTCAGACATATTACTCGTGCAGAGCAGTGGTACCTACTTGAGTCCAGTCACCACCAGAGGATTAGTTCTTCTCCCATGAAGAAGTTTCTACCTCTTTTTAAAACACAAAGATTTCACAGTGCCAGGAAAACCTAAAACTTTTTAAAAATAATTTTTAACCTGAATTTAAAAATCCGTTGCAATTTTGTGATTAAGTAATTGTTTATTATGCCATAATTTAATTGATTAGATGCTCTCAGTAATACTTGTGTTCATTGCTGGAGAATGGCCTGGTCACTTCACTACACCTAGCTTGTCATGTGAATATGAGCCCCTTCCTGCACTTGAATTAGAATTTGCTTCATGTCCTAAGTGTTTTATTACCTGCCCATATTTAAGCATCAGTGCAAACTCCAGAACTGGGGAA
Organism: Aleadryas rufinucha; assembly: GCA_013397815.1. Classification (NCBI taxonomy): domain Eukaryota; kingdom Metazoa; phylum Chordata; class Aves; order Passeriformes; genus Aleadryas; species Aleadryas rufinucha. The sequence continues at coordinate 365,899 of VZTH01005954.1, forward strand.
TATGGGAGTAAAGCCTCAATTTCTACAGCCTGTCAGTGCTGGCCACTATATCTCTTCCTCCACCGGAGCAAGACCATCAGGCTTCTTCCTAGAGGACATTGGCTGTATGCTAGAGCACACCCATAAAGCTGGTATCAGTGCATGCATGGATGCATCAGGCACCGTGTCTGAGCCTGTTTCCAAGGCTATGTTTACTGCATGGGTGTGGGTGAAGCCCTCTAATCAGATCATCAGCAGGTGCATAATATTCTGTCAGAATACCTGTCCTCAGTGGGATCACCCCAAAGATGAGGTGGTGTAAGGCTAGCAACATGGAATCACGGTGTATCACAGGCCTTCCTTGTCACTAGCTCTGCAAAGGACATAGCAGCATCTTCGAGTTTCTGCTCAGAGCAGTAGGGTATGAGTCAGTCTACCATCTTCTAAAGCTTCCAACAAAGCTTATTAGATTTGGTTGGTGGGGTATCTAGTACGTGGTAGATTATTGGATTATTCTCTGGCATGTTTTTCCCCTGGTTTGGCCCTGACATTGAGGGCAAAACAACAGATATAGTTGATATTTAGATTGTCTATGTTTTTAAGAATTGTATATTTTGTTCTTTTCACTGTAAGTAACAGAAAATCATAGATGTTTTTATTCAGAGAAAATATGAAACAAAGGGCTGACTTACTATTTCATGTTTTAAATGTGTCTCCCCCTAAAATAAAAATAACCCCCCCCCCATACCCAACAAAAAAATCCAGCAACCCCACCCTAGCTTGTGCTCTCTAAAAACTTGATGAAGGGACCAAATGACGACCTGGACCATATGTTTGTGTGGGCTTCCCCAGTTGCCTGGGTCCCCTCACCTCTGGGGTCACACTCCCAGGGTTTTGTTCTGCTGCTGCATGTGTCATAGCAGAGGAAAGAGCCCAGCCTTCTTCCACTGCATGCCAATTACTGCAGCTGGGTGAGCAAAACTGCATAGAGAAGCAAAGCTGCCTTACTGCCAGTTTCCCAGGAGATCCAATGAGCTGCATAATGGTGTGCTGCTTGGGCTCTCAGATGGGATGGCAGTAATTATTCATAATTCAGCTATGCCGTCACAAAGCCCTGTGAAAATATATTCCTTAGGTCCATCTTATCTAATGCAAACTCCCTGTCACAAGGCCAAAACCACCTCTGCTGTAACTACATAGACTTTAGGATGTGTGTAGTCGGGCCCTAGTTGTTGGGCTTGAAGATGAGATAAAAGCATAGAGTATATTTATTCTTCTGTACTTTTCTTTTGTCTGACAGTGATGGAGTTCTTGTTTTGTTTGATCCATTTGAGGAATGTGATTATCTTGTATCTCTGATCTCCTTAGTAGTAAAGACCAGAGAAGACAGGTCTGTTATTATTTTTAATAATAATCACCTATTTTTATTCCAGTCAATTAGTTTCTGACCAGAGGGAAAAAAAACCTTCTGTGAGAAATTAAGCTGCATGAGAGGAGTATTAATAGTGAAGTTTGTGTGGAACAAAGTCTGTGGATTAATTATTTTTCACTAAGGAGCACCAATTTGAAATACATGTTTTCTCTCTATTATGATCACTAAATCTGTGTACATCCACTAGAAATGCATTGGCTATAGTGTATACAAATGTGATGGAACCCAAAATTTGTCTAATACTTCTGTAGCTGTGATTCTGATATAAATATGAATTCCTGGCTTTCAAGAGCTGCCTCACAGAAATCATATGATTGTATCCTGCCTGCAACTGCTGCACATGTGTAGAAAAGTTGCACTGTTTATTTTTCTGGCATGGAACTCTCTTTAATATCAGATTACTTAATTGAAGAAAACATTTCTTGGCATGTTGCAAATCAACATTTGAACCAAATCTTCTCCTTTTGCACAAAGAGAGGATGAGTGCACTCTAGCCTGTTTAATCCATATGGAGCTCAATGAATTAACTTTAACTACTGAGGCATTTGATTGGTAAAGCATAATGTTGCACAGTGTGAAGCAGCTTGCCATCAGTTAAACAGTTTTGCTCAGCCAGACTGCTTTGACAATTATTTGTCTTATGGGGGTCTTCCATAATTCCTTCAGACAGTCTCTAGCTCCACAGGCAGAGGAACAGCAGCGTAGACAGAGAGATTAGTTCAGATAGTACAGGTTTTTATAAACACCTAGGGCTGAGTGTTGCTGTATATTGTCCTTTGGGTATGCTCTGTATGAGCTTATGCCAACTTTAAGTATTTTTAAAATATATAAATTAAAAAGATATAATTGTATGTATAAATATGAATATATATTTAGTAGAATGTCTTTGTAATAAGATTTATAAATTTGGAACTGTGATGGGTCAGCTTCCTGGCAACAGGAGATATCAAAAGGAGCCAAATTTATTGAGATCAGAAGACTACACCATATTAATGACACTAGAGTTAGAACTCATTTTCTCTGAAATTACTGCCATCAAGCTAGCTACCTTCCATTACGAGTTGTAAAGCAACAGAAATATGTCACAATTTGGAAAATAACCAGAGAGAGGAGATGGTGCAAAGTAGGTCATCAAAGTGGACCTCAGGGTCCTGAGAGCATTCTTTGCACAGCATAATACCAATACTTTCCCTGAGGAGCCTTTCTGCCCCATGTTCACATTTTACTGAAGGTTATCCTGAGGCATCCTGATGTCATCCATCGTTGCCATTCAGTGGTCCTCTGAGTAGGGCAAACTTGAGAGTTTGCTGGCTCTGAGAGGCCCTGCTGTGAGGGAGGTTGTTGGTCACAGCCTGTTGTGGTCCAGAAGAACTCAAAGGGTCTCATTGTGGACCGATGTTTATAGGATTGCAAGAGACTGGGCTTTAGTCAGAGTAATTTTCCATCCTGGCCACAATTCAGGTTGGTAACTTTGAAAGTTTGACAACAAAAATGTTATTCCACTTGGGTTGTTATTGAGGCAAGAAAAAATAAGTCTCCAAGACTATTAATTAGAAGAAAAAAAAAAAAGCAGCTGTTAGAAAACTCAAGTTTCTGAGAGCAGACTGTGTTTCTAATAAGCTCAAGGGAACCTGAGCCTGGGCATTGTTCATCAAGACCAAAGTCTAATGAGCATTTCGCAGATCATACTCTGGCCTTGGGATAGGGTGGGGGGTGTAGGGGGAAATGCACCATCACAGCGTGTTTTCTTGCAATTTATTTTTCTTTGTATCTTAATTTGCTGCTTTAGGATTGGCTAATTTGTTTACTGTGTTTATGTCTCATGCCTACCTTGTGGAATTTCCCATTCTCCCTATGCCAGGCCTTACTTTGTAGTATTTAGCCACCTTGGTGACTCCACTTCTGAGGGTTAGCAGTCCCCAAGAGACAGGATTCTGTAGGTCTCCAAATTTATCTTTGCAATGATGACAATTCAAAACACAAAAGACAGCAAGAACTGCATATTCACTAGCCCCACACTAGCTCCTAGCAGGTGGCTGGGAGTCACACACTTGGAAGTTATTGGACTGCTGCTTGATATCATGGTCTAGTAACCAAATCACAAGAATACCTGTTTGTCAAGGGCAAGGCTTGTTCTTGTCTTGCTATTTCTACTGATTTTGTAATATGGGGACAGCATTTGTCTTTCTGATTATTTTTGGAGCGTTGTTAGTCAGTTAGGAACTGAAAAATAGTAGTTGGTAATAAACCCTTTCACATTTGGAGAGACTTAAGATTCTTCTGCCAATTAAGATACTTTTAGTTCCCAGCTGTGCCAAAAGCAAAAAATTACAAAACCATTAGGAATCCTCCGATTACACATGTAGTTCTTCTCAGTTTTTGTGTGAAACCTATTTTATACATTTAAGAGATTATTAATAATTTTAAAGTGCAATCCTTACTTGTAGCTTAATATCAAAAAACCACATGAACAAGTTAATCAAACCTAGCCATTCATTTCAATGTGTTGACCAGCAAAGCACAAGCTGGATACACAGTTTCATACAGTTCCCAAGCAGTCAATATATTATTGTTTCTCAGAGCTAAGATAGTACAAGCAGCACTAGAAAATACTGTCTATAGTTGTTTTATTATCTTATGAAATGTAACAGCTTCATCTATCGCCTTATCCATAATCTCCTAAGGCAGTCCATTTGTTTTCTAGAGCTTCACTGAATGAAGAGTTGCGCTTGCTTATTCCATTTTACCTCCATGTTATTTGAGATTTTTTTCCTTTCCAGATTTAACATATAGAAAAAGACTAACTATTTCACCAGCAGCTCTTGGCTTTCTGCGGTGTTCTGAGACCTCTCAAGTATCTAAACGGGAGTTTAGAGCTTTCATGCTTTTGCTGTACCCAGGCCAATGTTTGCAAAAATACCACAGGGTTTAATTTCTGCCTGAAGAGTGATGCAATTGCACCTTTTATCCGAACTTTGTAGCTATTCTTCACTCTTTTCTTTTACTGTCTGTAACCATTCATCCTAATCAGTTAGCCATAATTTTTAGGGCAATAGAGGAATACCATCCAGCTGGCTATTGTTTTCTTTTCTAGCAGGCAAAATGGATCTCACCTCTCCAGCCTCTTCTGTGTTTCAAGGCTTGAGTTCCAATCCAATTCCAGTGACTGCAAGAGTGATCATGCTAGGTTTTGGAAAACCTTGTTTGTACTTCAGTAATGCTTTGCCTGAATTTCTTGCTATATGAAGCTCTAGATGCAGGGTAAATAACAGGCCTGACAACATTTATGAAACAAAAAGACACTTGTCCATTTGTTTAGATGAGCAAATGTAAAAGGTCAGAAACAATAACAGTCTACACCTGTGGCAATATGCTACAGAGCAGATGGGTACCCCCATCTTAGAAGTTAGAACTTAGCAGTCTTAGAGTCAATGGCAAATATTACTGCTGAAGGTCTGGGATCTGACGAGGTCCCTTTCTGGCTTCATCAGGTTTTCCATTTCTCATGCTGTTGATGAAAGACCCATCCATTGCAACATGACACAGCCGAAGCAAACTCCTGGTTTGCACCAATGTACATACAAGCTGCATACTGCAATTTAGAGATGCCACCTTCTTGTTTGATAGACTCTGTTGGATTTTCAAAGTAAACAAAAGGGAAAAATAACACTCCTTTAGTGTTACATGCAAGAGGAGGTCTAGCACATCAGCAGCTGACCAAAGCAAGGAGTTATGCTAGTGTTCCTATAGACACTTACCAAATTTATTCCTACTGGGTTAAACAACTTCATAAGCAGCTTGACAAGTGACTCAGTAACGAGACTGGAGACCTTGGTGCCCAGTAAAAACCTCACAGTTCACTAGGATATGAGTATTACCTTATCAGAAGTTTGTCTTCAAGGCTTTCTCATTTTAACTCAAGCTATAAACATGATAATCATTAACTTTTCGCTACTCAGAATACACTGACAGCCTTATTTGTGCATTGTGCATTTGTGAAACTCCAAGATGCTAATCAGTAATTTCAGGTCTGTAACAAGGACTGGTTACTAGTGAATACAGAGAAGGAGTGCAGAAAAAGAAGGGGTTTTTCCATGTTTATGGAACACAAATTTCTAACAACTTCCTTCAGCTGTTCTTTTTCATTAATCCATGAACATAAAGGGAAAAAAAATCCCTTTGTAAAACAGGGAAAGAGGACCTACTCTTTCTCCCTCTCTCTCCCTCTCTCTGTCTCTCTTTCACTCTGTATTTCTTATAGGCTCTTACTCCAACAGTTTCACTTCCAGTCTCCATTTCTGTGTTAGATTGGCCAGCAGTTTGTGAAATCATGACATAAGGCAGCTTGCTCAGAATTTTCCGATATTCAGCAGCAGCAGGCTAGAGAGTAGGTTAAAAAAATAACAAGGCAAGCCAGAGGTCTAAGCCTCAGACTGAAGGGACTGAAGGAAGATGTAACTTCATGTTCAGAATGGGAGGAGGATTTGCTGCAGGTGTGGTAACTGGATAGTACAGCCCCGCTCCCCCACCTGGTGAGATCTGCTCTGAACCACAGCTTGGCAGCATACTGAGCTGCCACTGGGGTGCTAGTGTTGTCATCACAGTTAGCTGAGAAGGTTGGGGAAAAAAGGCAAAACCCGTACATTTTTATGCATTCACATGCACCTTTAACTCTGCTTTGAAGTGTAGCTTTGGCTTCAGCTATACTTTGAGAGACATTGATGTGTAGGAGGCATAAATAGAGTTTTAGAGTCACATGATTTGAAATAAAATTAATATGATGGAAGTACCTTCCAAGTTCTTTTGTCTTTAAAGCCAAATGATGCCTGTAACTGAATACAGAAACAGAGCACGGTACAGAATAAATTCACAGAGGCTGCTATGCCCAAGCCATGTTCAAAGAGGTTGCTTGGGCTTCCTTCCCAAAGATGCCCACAGGCCATTCACGAGGTCAGTGCAGCTGAAAGCTGAGACTGCCAGTGGACTAGAAGGAGGGAGAGTGAGCTCAGGCTGAGAGGTACTTGTTGCCTCTTTCTGTTTATTAGAGTGCTGTACAGGTTTGAAAGCAAACCAGTGAGAGACTCCAAGTCAGAAATACAATTTAATAGGGAAAAAGTAAAATAAATGCAGTAGTACAAAAAGTGAACCACTGACAGAGTCAGAATACAACTTGGCACCCTGTCGGTCAGGGTGTTGGTAGCAGTCCGGATGAAGTGGTCCTGCTGAAGCAGTGATCCTGTAGAAAAGAGTCTGGTCTTCTCCTGAAGGTCCAGTGGTGTAGCTCTTGTCCTCCGGGAGTCCCGTAGGTAAGGGCTGCCTGTGCTGTCTCAAACCCCTGATTATATACAGATGGGAATGCTCAGTTCCTCCTCCAGGGTGGAGCATCTCACAATACGATGGTGGGTCCTGAGGCAAGGCATTGATGGGCCCATTAACAGGAGATAGTCCGGAGTGAGTTATCTATGAGTCATGTGGCAAGGTCCTTGATTGCCCATTAAACAGAGAGAGCTCCCGGAGGGAGTTATCAAGGATGAGTCATGGTAGCAGATAACGAACACTGCCCCATCTGCTTGAACAGCATATGAAGATGGTGATAGAATACATGCTTTTAGTTACATCTTACACTGTAACCTAGGACAAATGCTGAGAGTATTGCTTATGAACAGTAGCTCAGCCTTGGGCCAATCTAGAGAAAAGATCAATAGAATATATTAGTCATATGTGAACATGAACTTGATTTCAAAGTTACTTGGGATATGAGGTATGAAAATAAAATGGAAAGAGCAGAAGAACCATAGAATCAGAGGCAGGAAGATGAATTTTTTTGCTTTCACTGCCTGGAAGGACATCTCTGCCGTAGCTTGTCTTTCCTAGTGCCTCTGTTATAATTGAAGTAAATTAGGCTCCAATCCATCTGTCTGATACACAGTAAAGCTATGAGAACATAAAATACAAGGTATCAGTCAGACTAAATTGTCCACACAGTTTCATATCTTACAACACATTCTAAGGTAAGGATACAGGAACAAAACAATACTCCCACACAAAGCTCCAGTCACTGGGCTATTGTTGGAGGGCCTAATGTGAGTCAGACTCATTTGTGAGGCACTCAACTAGATAACTCACCTGCCAGGCTACACTGATCACAGGTTGCCATGTGTTCAAAGGATCCTCCAGCCTCCATGGTCTTTACAAGCAGTCCAGCTAGTTCCGAGTTTCGTAGTTGCCCCAGACTTTTCCAGTGCTGTGGGTCCTTTGGTCACTGGGAGCCTCAGGATGCTGTTGAGGAACCTCTGCTGGTCCCCGAACTGTCTGGCCCCTGCAAGTTGCTCACACTTACACGAGCCCGAAGTATTAGCTTTGTAAGGGCTACCTACTGGGCTTCACATGCTGCTCTTTTTTGGCTTTAATCATGTTTTAATTCATTAACGAATGTGTTTCAGTGACAGGATGAATAAGCAGGGAATTAGGGGCTTTCTGACAGTATATTCAAGGGGCAGACTTAAGGCTGAGTGACCATTTCACAACTTAGAATCCTGGCATCAGAAACATTATTTTAGCATGACTATGTTGTTCACTACTGCTGGGTCCCTTCCCTTGTTTAACTATATGAGAGGGTTACCACAGGGTCCATTGTCTCTAATACTAAGAAAGCTGGAAAAAGGAGGCTTCATCATAATATTCTTCCCTCTGTTTTGCAGAACTGCTTTCCCAAAACTATAATTGTAAGAATGGAATTTGTTTCTTGTGGGATTCCAACAGCAAGCGGATGCACAGTGAGGAAGGCATGGAAAAAAGCCTGCCTCCAGCACAACCATCTTCAGCTGTTCAGCGTTTCGCTCAGTACAGCTTCCACAGCATTTGAAGAGCCAACACAAATGAGAAAACCCCTGCACAAGAGCTAATAATCTTACATAGGACTTTTGACTGAACTTGTCTGACTAATGTTCTTTAAAGCAAAACCCCGTGCTTAACAAATCCAACTTGGAACAGTTTGTTTGGCCTGTAGTTCCCTGGCAATAAAACACTGGTATTTAAATATCACACCAAAGAACTTGAGTAATTCTAACTTGCATCAGTTCCAGGCTTTCCAATGACAACACTGTTTCACATTGATTATTTTTCTGAAAGACTGTTTCTCTAGGATATATTGAGGCCAAATGCTTCAATGGATTCAATCAACACAGCATCACTGAGCCCAGTGATGCAGAGCTAGTTTGTCTCAGCTGATAATCTGGCACATTTGTATTCCTGCCTACCTTTTATGGGATTAAAGCAAATCTAGCTGCTCAGGTTATGGCTGAATGTCTGTAGATGCCAAGCCATTCGACCATGTTAGCCTATGTTCTGAGTAACTAATTGGGGTAGCTTCAGAGCTGCTGTGCAGAGTGCTCAAGGTCAGAGGGTGAGGGATAAAATACCCACGAAGTGAGAGAATAGAATATGATAAACAGTTCTTCAGTGACTCTGAGTATGAGCTTTTGCCATTTGAAATACATTTGCCTTTCAAAAACTTCTGTAACTGTCTAAGCCAAGATTTGCATCCTATTGGATATGTGCATAGTCTAAAAATTCAGCTGCAAAGAAAGAAGTGTTTGGTCAGGGTTATAGGCTTGTATAGTGAATGATGTCTTCAGTGGGAGTGAGGTCTTTGGCTTCAAACAAAGAAAATGTCAGTCTTTCACCAAGGATTTTGTAACACAGATCTGGTAGTATTTTTGGGTTTGTACTTTTCTTTTCCTCTTCTGGCAACTCTAACTGTTTAAGGAGCTACAGCTCCCTGCTGCTCATTCTGTTGTGGTGCAGGAAGAGCCAACAGAACATGAGCCCACCCCTTCGGCAAGTTCTCTGCAAAGCCCTGTTAAGCCACTGATGAGAGAGGGTTTCTCTGTAGCACAGAGAAGCAGCAGTACACAGAAATCTGGTACCTCAGTAGTGATCTAAATTTCTCTGCTGCCAAATAACATCAAAATTATTTGGTGTAGATAGTATTGCAGTAAGTCAGTATCTCTTTTGTTGGTCCTGGATGCCTTTCAGGAAAGCCAGTTTTGTCTGTTTTCTGAGCGGCCCAACTCTGACCTTACTTGCCCCCATTCCTCTCCATGGACTATGATAAGTTTGGAGAAATAACTACTGTGAAGGATTCAAATGACACCACTATTCCCCACACCTCACCAGAGAGGTTTAGCTGAAACCAGTGCCAGCATTTTCCTGTACTGACTTTGGTCTGATGTCTTGCAGCAAGTGGCAGAGCAGTACCTTACACCTCCATGACTTCAGTGTGAAGCATCTGAGATGATGTTCTAAGATGCTTTCTAACAGCTGTAGGGAAATCCAGGGAACATTAATAGTGATGGAGAAATGAGAAGCTGGAAGAAAAATGAAGACAAAGAAAGGTAAAGAGAAAGGGAGGGGAAGACCTTGTGCATTGGAGCAAGTAACTTTGTTTTATTCATGACAATTTTTCCTCTGTCTTCTTCTCTCAGGATATAGCTGGTGCACCCAACCTAATTTGTCTCAAGTTTGTCCATTGCTTATGATATCTTTTGAAGGCAGCCCTTGAAAGAAGATTGTGATTGTCTTCACAGCTGTACGATGGGGTTAAATCTGCAGAGCACTTCTTCCTTGAAGCACACTTGCTGGCAGGAGTTATGCTCTACTTTACCAGTTTGAAAGGGTTGGAAAAACCAGGATGATGAGCAGATGGTGCCTGGTCACAGGTATTGGGACACGTTTTGTTGAATGAAGTTGGCACATTGTGCTCAGGTCCCGTGCAAGATCTAGAGAGGCAGTGAGTAGGCAAGTTCCAGCACCAAAAGTACAGGGGTGGAATAAAAACTGCTGAGGTCAAAGATGAGCCCATGCAAAAGGAAATGAAAGGGGAGGAAGGAAGGTGAGGTAGAACAAAAAAATAAGATGACCATGCATTGCTAAAGAGTAAGGGATGTGGATCCTCCACATAGTCTAAATGGGGTCTGAGAAGCTATGAGTTTTCCCTCCCTTTCTGTAGGACCTTTTTCTTGTCAGGGGAACAGGGCAGACAATTAAGAATGAGGGTATGAGCATGGAAATTTGCAGTCTCTGAGAAGGACCATGATACAGAGAGCATGAAGTGCTTTGGGAAGGGATAACCTTTTCCTGAGTCCCTAATGAACTGAAACATGAGACTGCAATTTGTGGTGATGGGATCCTGAATAAATGCGTTAAATAAAATCTGGTAGCATTCGCCTAGAGGAGAGAAAATGTTGTACATACTGTTTTAGGAAATAGAAAAGTGGCAGGCTGGAAAACTACTCCTTTTAGTCTGACCTCAGCAGACAAGGATAGTTACACACAAGGAAGTTAGTGAAAAACAGGATTTGAGTTAGAAATAGGTGAAAAAAGCAAGACTAAAAGAATGACTTTTTCCTTGCTAACTATGTTACTAAACAAGGAAAGAAGAACGATTTATTTCATCTCAGCTTCAGTAAAAAAGATCACATGGTCTTACACAAGAAATTATCAGTTTATGTGAATAAGATATGGGAACTAGTGGAAGATCAACAAGACAACCAAAGGAGCATCTCATTGGCTAAGGGTTACTGAGAGGCCTCTTCAAAGATTAATCTAGAGCTAAACTAATTTAAGGATTTAATTAATGGTAGAGAAAGTGACTTGGTAGAAAGTATGGAAATGTTTTAATGACATTCGTTATCAGCATGAAAGGAGAGGGTATGGTGGTGAGCCAGAATTTATAACATGAACACCTGAATTACTTTGGGTTTGAAGTAATAGAAATAGGTTAACAGTCATTAGTGCAAATTTTAAGATCATGCATTTACTGCTAGGTAACATGGATTTTGCAATAAAAATTAAGACTGTCATTTGAAACTAAGAGGCATATGAAGTTGATATGGGCATGATACAGCAATGAATAAGTCAAGCGCAGTTACAGTATATGCCAAAAAAGGCATTTTCACTAGATAAAAAGGGACCAATGTTAATCTTCCAGATACCAGTGAGGCCTGTTAAATAAAATGTGCCTTTCTGAGCACCCATGTTTCAGGAAGAAGGATTCAAATAGGAACAGAGGCCAAGAAGGGCTGTCTTGGAGCCCATTTAGGGGAACAAGAACTGATCTTACAAGAGAAAACTAAAATTTCTTAACAGCATTTAGTCCAATGAAACAGTCTGAGAGATGATCTGCTTGCTGCTTAAGCAACCACATGGGCTGGCATTTAAGAAGGAAAAAATAGCTTAATGACAGCTTAATGGTGTTCTTATCAGAAACACACGAATGTCTGAAATAGCTAGGAACAAGGCTAGGCTGGGAACTGGAAGAGGTTTCCTTAAATTAAGATGGGTGTGGTGCTGGAATAGGCTTCTGGCTGGAGCAGACAGGACCATACTTGCTTTTGGGAGAAGCTTGCTCAGGTCAAGAGAAGGATGACCTGAAGTGCACCCCAAGAAAACCAGGGGTATTCTGAGGACTGATTTCTGTATTTCTAAATATTTTTGTTCCTACCAGCTGATATCAACTGTTCACCTCCACACATAGGGAGCAACCCTGGGGAAGAATTATTTCTTAGACAGGCACAATCTCTTTGACTCTTCCTGTGTGGCCTTGAACTGCTCTCTATTTAGGGCATGTGGCGCAGCACCACAATCTAACCAAGGGTCTGTAAATGGTTTGCAAGAGGTTCCGTGAGAAAATTCTGTCTTTAAAATGTGAAATGTGTTTCAAATTTTGGATGGGCACAGAGGTCATGTGACAACCACTCTGCTTCCCAATTGGAAGAATGTACCTCCTAGAACTGACTTTCTTTGCAAACACTTGTATTCATATTCCAAGAATATTCTGACCTATATTCTTCAAATCTGCTGTGTCTGCAAATACTCCTGCTAGCAAATTTGTTCTCTATACTTGAGCCAAAAGGGTGTGAATGCAGCATGAAATAAAACCATTTTTTGCTGAATTGAACAGTCCTAGTAAAAATTTCAAGGAATACACATAGCTCCTGGAGGGACACAGGAAACCAAGTGCTAGACAATCAGGAAGACCAAGAAGAGGAACAGAGGGAGACAAATTGTATGAGACAGCCTGAGGCATGTCTGAGGCAGGCTTTAAAAACAACAGGGACAAATTTGAGTTGAATAGGGAACCACGGAGGCTGCCTGAGGATAATGCGAACGTTGATCCCTGACAACTGCAAAGGAGAGAATCTTGTGCATCCGGGTGAGGCCACACACAAGAAAATCCAACAGTTGAGCTTTGAGAAGCTGAGACATTTCCAAGGTAGAAGCTCAGGCTGTGGAATAGAAGAATGAGGTCTACAGCTGGTGAGAAACAGTGACAGAAGATATGGAAGAAGATTGATTAAGAATGAGGAAGTATGCCAGTACAGCTCTCAGGAGGAGGTAAACCACAGGTGGGAGCTGAGTGAGTCAGGGAAGAGCAGAGCTGCTCAAAATTCCAAAGTCACACTGGAAAGCTGGCAAGATTTGTGTGGTTTCAGGTTGAAAGCATGTAAAACCACTTGTACAATATATGCATCCTTGTAGGATTGAAGCAGAAAGCTTTGCAGCTCTGAACTGAGTCTTGGGTATTCGATTAAGCCACCGACCAAGAAAAGAGTCCTGAAAGTGCAGATGGGATGCTAGGTTTCGTTGATTTAAGTTTTCCTGCCTGTAAATGATGTAAGACAGTAGAAAATTACGGTTTTTTCTTTTCTCCAAGCATTTTTCTGGATAGGATTCTCTTTAAAACAATCCCTTTTAATGTGAAAACTTCCTTTTGCTTTTGCCCCTTCCAGCTATCAAACACTTATGCTCTGCATAACTCTGCAACACTTAGGCATGTATGTCCCCGGTGGGAGCTGGGGAATTCAGGTGACCACTCAGATTGCTTAAACTTTTGTGCAAATCATGAGTGCAGGTCGCATTTTACTCCTCCTTGACTCTCCTGCATTGAGTCACCAGTACCTAGTTTCTCTGACCAGCCTCTTTCACCCAGTGAGGGGGATCTTTAGAGGATCTGAAGAAATCAAGGGGAGGAAAGTGAACAATGATTAGAGACTTCTGAAAGGGGCAGTGAGGAATTAGGGACTATACCCTTTGAAAATTTGCGTGACACTCCTTAACGGTCCCTGCCTCATTTTCCACTTGGCTGCTTTATGACTGAACTGTAAACTAAAAATGACATGGGCTCATTAATTTGGCAGCAACTGGCAAGATGTGGCCATTTAGCATATCCACAAAGCTATTGTTTAAGCCTGGGTCATGTCAAAGGGCAAGCTAAATATGACCAAACCTCTGAAAGGCTGAGTCTAGGAGTCCTAGAGCCTAAACCTTCTCCCTAACCTTTGCTTGTCTTCAACAGTGTGATCAGCTTGTGTTTTCAGGGGAAGGCTTTACATAAAGCTGTCAAGTTACTAGCAATATTATGTCAGTTTGATTTTTTTTTAAAGCAGGCTCAATTATATCATCCTCTTTTCACATCTGACAAGCGGTGCAAAAAGTGTTTGCAATAGCAGCTTCAAGGGAACAGAAATGCTTTAGTTGTGGATTACTGCTACAAGTCCAGAATATGAAGGGAATTTAAGTCCAAATGCTTTAAAATGTCAGATGACACAGAATGACTGAAAAACCCTCTGAGACATTGGTCTGACTGCATTTATTTGGTTTACAGAGTAAATGGTTAATCCCTACACTATCAAGGACTTAAAGTGCAGGGCAAACGGGCAGTTCTCATTTGCACGGGCTGAAGGAGCCCATCTTAAGATCAGTATGAAAAAGCCACACCGCAAACTGCAGGTTGAATATTTGTACCTATGTCTTCTTCAGGGCAAAAAGTGTGTGAGAATGAAAACAAATGCAAATACAAAAGCAGTTTTCCTAATTTCTTTCTGCCATTCTGCACTACTGCTCCTCAGGTGTAGTAGAAGAGATTTTCTTTGTGTCTTTGGTGTGAGGTTTGCTCTCACTTTCCCTTGAGCTGACAATGATAGAAAAGGATGTCATCCCAGCCCACACTCTCCCGAGCCAAAAACTGCCATTTATTCAGGGGACTTGGAAGGAAGCCTTTCCCCAGCTAGTCCATTCCTGTTTGGAACATCTACATCTGAAAATAATACCTCTGCTATTTATGCACGTGGTCCTGTCATGACCTCGTCTACCAGGATAGATTAACTGAATTTCTCCAATGTTTTCTTTACTTCCTGATGGCCACTATTGACTTTGCTGCGTGATGAAGGCTCTCCCTTCGAAGGAGCTAAATATGTATCAGTGCAGGAAACTTGGGATGCCTGAACGTTAGGGTGGTTTTCTATTTGGAGGATTTCAAATGTGATTTCTTCCCTTTTAAAATGAGTCACACTAGAGTAGAAGGGACAAATAACTTAAACTGGCATTTCCTCCTTGGTAACTAGACATTTTAATGGATTTCACAGAAGGCAAATTACAGTTCTAGGGGGGCAAAATTTAAGTTTGCTTTGTAAACAAACAAACAAAAAACCCCAACCAAAAAACAAATTGAAATTGTAAATGCTGCACTCTGGCTTTGTCATGAAAAAAAATCTCAGCCTGGCTTCTCATGACTGTATTTAAGCTTAAAAGAGTGTAGTAATAATAAAACAGCCCTTTTTATCCTCAACTTCATGTTCTGCTAGCATAAAATGCAAATGTTTTTCCATGCTGATTGGTTAAGTCATCTTGAGAAAAAGTTCTTACTCATGTAAGTACCATATAACTCAAAATCTCTTTTTTTCCGCTTCTGTTTTCTGATATTCCTCTATATATTTCTATTTTTTTGGTGTTGTTTTGTTTTGGTTAAAAGTCCACACAGGGTTGATTAATTTTAGCAAGTTTCCAAAAATGAACTGGGTTTTTATGCCCCAAGGAAATTTTTTTTTTTGACATTTAACAGCAAAGAAAACTATTTCCTCTCCCACTCAAAGCTAACCATATTTAATTGGCCTAGAAGTCTGTTGCAGTTTGGAAAATGTTTGTGATATTCCATCTGTTTTTTCATCCAGTCCTTTGAGTGGACCTGTGTTTACCCTCTTGTTGGGTCTACATGTACAGTGATGTTGATATGATAAGTTATTCCCTTGAACCAATGCTGGACCTTACAGACTGTGTGGCTTGATAAACCTTGGTTACTCAGGTAAAAACAGCTCTGAACTTTTAGTGATGGTTTCATAACATCTCAAGTTCATTTTAACTGCTTGGGTGCATCAGCTGCATAACATTACACACAACATAGAGACACACAGTGACACGCAGCTGTGCATTGGGGACCACTTGGAGTACTTACTGAGGATATATTTGTTCGCTTCAGTGGACTCAAATGAATAGTTTTCTATCTTTTGACCTTTGGTTGAAATTAAATAGTTTAATGCAACAAACAACCTCTAAATTCATAGGCTACCATTTACATCTCCCCCTGAAGATCATTAAGAGGCTTTAGACTTTAGGGTGACAAGCAATATATTTTGTAAAACAACAGGGATTTAAGATGCAGACATGTACAGATGTTGCATTTTCCATACATTTTTGTGGTCAGATAGCAATGTTTGAAGATGTATGTGTGAGGTCATTTGAATTCGCTTGGAGATGGGAGCTTCATAGGCAAAGAGACCATCTGGCAATCAGATGTGGACTGCAGGTAGACCTATTTGTTTTTAACTGAAGTCACTAGGGAATGAAAATGTCAAGTACCCTAACACTGCAGAAAAATGATAATCACTAACCACCCAGCACAGCATCTGCTTAACCAGTCTCAAAAAAATAATTCAGTCAATAAAGTAGCAAATTGCAGGCATTACAGCCCTTTTTCTTTTGTGCATCTGTGTGTGTGCCTGCTTATATATGTATATATGCAAGTGTGTATATTTTGCCAAGTCCTTACTGGGGTGGTGAGATTTCTGGGTGTCTGCTCATGGTGGTCCACACAAACAAAAAGACTGGTAATTGAAGAAATTGCTCTAAAATCACTTAGCCTGGTGTGTCTGACAAGCTGCAATCAGTCTCTGACATGTGCGTAAATCCTAGTTTTTTGGATGTTATTTGACTCTGGTGGTAAAGATTTCTGGTTAACTGCTGTGCTGTTGGTTTCAGAATTGGAAGTCAGGATGTGCAGGAATGTAATTCAGGATGTCCCTCACTCCTCTGTCTATTCCCCAGTCCCAGCTTTCAGCTGTAGGTACTAAGATGGTGGCTGGAGGTATTGAAATGCTGGCACATAATAGCTGAAATGGGCTTACTTGCTTTTCAGGTACCAGAGATCACATCAAAGAGAAAAGACTGAACCATGGTGGAAAATGGGAAAGAAGACACTATATTGCCTGAAGACAGGGACTTCCTTCACAAGCTTTGGGTATATTTTCAGATATAAAAATGAGCCTTCCAGGCTTCCTTTAAAAGACCAAAAAAAAAAAAATTAATTAGCCACACATATCTGTAAAAATATATTTCAAATTATAAATAATACATGGCTTGGTATGAGCACTTTCTGTATGAAATTATAATTCAAAGCACAACATCTGGCAGCTGGTCTTACATCCACAATTACTTTAAGTACCTCAGTGTCTTGAGAACTGCTGCTTTTATCATTGACTGGGGGTAACATTTTGAACCCTCAGACCTTCTGTCACTCAGAGTGATAGAATTTTGGTGTATCTGGGCAAAGATTTCGTAGTCACACACCAGCTGCTCATGGAACGATACCTATGCAGCATAACCTGCAAGTGGCACCCTAGTAATTAGCCTGGGCAAAGTTCAAAGTTTAGATACGCCCAGAGAACAAACAGAACTCTCAGATTCTAGACATGTCTGCAGGATGTCGTGGGAGATGTTGGAAGTGCTGAGCAAAATGCTATGCAAAACCTAAGGCATGCTTCCTGTTCTCTCGGACAAGACATTCCTTTTAAATTTATCTTGTTCTCTGGAAGAAAAACCTTACTCACCCTCTTTTTCTCAGCCTCACAGACATTTGAAGCCCTATAGACACATCTCTGTCTCTCTCTTTTCCTCTTTCATTCTTTCTTCTCTCTTTCTTTTCTACTTCTTCTTCCCTTCCTTCTTTCTGGACATATTGTTCAGATTTATCCAGATGGTTATGAGGGCTTTGCCCCTTCTTGCTTTCTTTCCTTTAGTCTAGTTCCCTGATTCAGATAAGCTTGCATCTACTGTGGATTATTTTTGGTTTCAGGAAGGGACAAGGCCCTGCACTTGTCCTTCTCTTTAAAATACATCTAATCTTCCTTGAGTGTTGTCTCAGTTCCATGTTGTTCCTCTGCCTTGGTGATTCCAGTGAGATTCATCTGTTAATTTCTGATTTTTTATCCAATTTGGGCAGTGTGAGGTTATCTGGAACCTAAACTAGGATTTTTAACACCATGGCACCTCTATGTCCTTTGGTGCATGAGCTATCTTGATGGCACTCATGCATTCTGCAATGCCAGAAACTTACAACAAAATGCATTATGACCTATATTATCACTTCGTGATAAATTACCAGGTGGATTATCAATGAACAAAATCCATGATATTTTTTCCACAGAAAAGCAGTCTAGGATGTGGCACAGAAACTTCAAAGCAGTTTTACCATCAAATTATGGATACAAAAACCCTTAATTATCTGCAAATAGTTTGTGGGACATGCTTTAAAAAATTACTGTAGAGCAAAACAAAACTTATAGAGTTGATAAGGATTTAGGTGTTTTCTTATGTCGCTGTGATACTAACAAAAATCCATCAAAACTCCAAGCTCTTAATAAATATTTTTCTTCTCAGAAGTTTTGAGTCTGATATTCAGGAGTAACCATTTCTTATGCAAATAATTTTATTAATAATTTTTAATGATCTTACTTTTTCTATGTGTAGTTGACCGGTTACTACTTTTTATCAGGAGCAGACAGTAAATAGATGAGGAGTCTGAACATGCTCTCTCACTGTCTAGCAGGTAAGGCCCCATGGAACAGAAGCCGAGCTCACTTTCCAGAGATGCAAATCTAGGCTGACCCACTAATATAGCAATCCCTAATGGAGTTATTAAAGTCTTATATCAGCATGACAACAAATAGAATAAAGCCTGAAAACCACAACCAATATGATGTCCAGCAGCCATCTCCATAACTTATGGACTGTGGCCTTGAGGGCTCTTTTCAGCACAGGATGATAAGCATTATGAGGAAGTTTGCAGGGTCTCCAGCAGCCTGTCTGACTTGCCCATCTCTGTCTTGAGTCCATCTACTCATCTGTCAGCCTAACCCTCTCTATCTAATCTTTGTCAGATAAAGCTGCTAAGAGAAATAAAAGTTTGTAATGAACATCAAGACTTCTTTCAGGAGGATCAAGAATGGAAAGAAATGAAGAATTTCTTGGGTTTAGTTCTGAGTCCTTTGTGGAAAGAGCATATTACAAATATTCAGTACTTCAGTACATGCTTCAGGAGACATCTCCATCTAGATGCAATGGAAATTCTGTATGGATCTCCCACAACACATTAACAACAGTTGCAGTATGCACAAACATTCTCTTCTCACAGGAAGACAAGAATATTACTCCTTTGGGATGATTTCTGTCTTGCTGAGGTTCAAACTTGTGTTAGTGTCTCAAGCTGGCTGGTGAAGGACAATAACATTTACCGGAGATCTTCCCTTTGCTTTTGTGAAGATCTGTATTGGTGTATTTGGTGTATTGGTGAAGATCTGTATTTGGCTGGAGGCAGCATTTATCTCTGAATTTGTCTTCTAAACCCAGCCATATATAGAAGTGCTCTCATCTGGCACATTTATTTGTACAGTATGTGTCTTTATAGCTTTTTAATAAAGAACAAGTTTCCTGGAATTTTCTTTGTTGCCCTTGGGGTAGGAACAACGGACTGATCCTGAGTTTTCTCCCATGATCTTTTTTTGCCCATGGAAAGCTCCTTTAGTTGAGTTGATGCCTGGTTTCACTAGAGTATGTCAACTGGGACTACAGTCACAATATTTTCATCTCCTTACACAGTTAAGTTAATTTTTAGAGGTTTTTTAAGCACTGACTGTTTTACTTATGACACATTTAATGAATAAGCTAACCTGAAAGAAAGTACTGGTTAAAATAAACTGCGGATTAACACCAAACAACACATACCCATTTTTTCAGGTTTCCTACATTAATGAATTTTAGGACTAGCTAGTAAAGCAATGATCCTTGGTTGCATTAAGTGTGTCAATGTTCATGGAAAAATTATCAATGTATTTGCAGCTGAAGTTGTGTCTCATTAAATATCATTTGATGAATAGTATGGAAAACCAGGAGAAACATCAGAAGTATAATTTTCATTAACTGGGAATAGAAGCTCATTAACATGGTCCCCTTTTGTACTTCCTTTGAAAATGGTATACATCTAAGCAAACTCAACCATTATTGGAACATTTCCTCTAGGTATATTCCACTCTTCTTGATATGTTTTGGGACTCTATCAGTACCCACCATTATTTCAGCATACTTCCTTTCCTCACTTTCACAGTGTCTGTGCATTGGGCTTCCTTTTCTTTTGGATGGAGATGGACAGCCTTTTTTTGAAGACTGTCAGTTCTTCTCTCTGGGCCTGTCAGTGGCGGGTTGCATATCTGTTTCCAGATTAGTCAGAATGTCTCTCTGGTCCTTCCTGTGTCTGATCTGGGAGTCAGTTTTGCCACTGTTACTGATAAGACATGGATGTGGACATTGCCTTGTTCCTCTGTGATGGTGCTGTTCGCCTTCCAGCCCTCAAGGAAGCTCCAATCCAGTGAATGGCTGGGCATCTCTGGGGCAGTTGGTAGGAGAGCATTGGATGTGCGGCAGGGCATGAGTGGGGACTGCCTCAGGCCAAGGACAGTATGCAGCCTGTATCTCTTCTTCCTAAGGAGGTTCACCAAACATCAACTATTACAGGAAAAGAGGAGGTCAACTTTTGCTTTTAGGCAGATTAAGGCCATTCAGAGTGGACATTTTTGGCACCCTGTGAGCAGAGCTTACAGGATCTGTGCTACATGGCTGCTCCATTTATAGACATCTATAGCTGCTTAAGAGCAAAGAAGTTGGATATGCTTTTGCAGTTTGCTCACTTTCTCTTTAGTGCCTAAATTCTACCTAAACAACCCTCTCAGGGCTCTTTCAGGAACCTCACTGTGACCTCCAAGTTTGACCCTGGTCTTGGGTGAGGATTTACTGAGAGACATAACACACTGTAAAGTGGTGACTTTTTTTAACCACCCATTAGTCCCTTCCTGGACTGATTAATAAATGGATTGCTCTACAGATGTCCATGAACTCCACAATTCATTGTCTAGAGGAAACTCATAGGAGACTATATCTCAGGGAAAGCTTTGCTATATTCAGCAGAGCACTGTCCTTATTGCTGGTGAAAATGAGATATTCAAAGCCATTTTTACTGAAGGATATATATATATGGAATTTTGTGTATATGGAAAGCTGCAGGAAGGCAAAACATGAAATACACTGTAACAATAGGGATCCTTGCTGGCTGCTCCAATATCTCAGCATTACCACCTGGAAGGTTAGTTCACTTCTGCTGATAGACGAGAGCCAACAGGTGCCCCAGATGTTAGAGGTTACCACCAGATCAACTGTTCTTCACTGCTGTGTCCCTTCCTTGTCTAGCTGGAATGATCCAACTTTGTTCTTGCCTTTATCAGATTTTCTTTTACTGTCACGGATGTGCACTGGAATATCACACAGGACTGCACAGGCTTAGGTCATTTCCTCCTCCTTCCTCACTGAAGTCTCTTGATTAATATTTCAGTTGTGTATCTCAATGGGGACATCCCCGGCTGTGCTCTTTTGTTACAGTCTCCTCAAAACGTGGTAGTGTAATGCTGTAAATTATGCATCATGAAAGACTGATAATACTCAGCTTGCTCCAAGCTTTCTGTAATGTCTACGTGTGTCTTGGACACCAAAAGAGAGTTTTGAGGATGTGCTTGTCAAAACTGCACATTTCCATCCTTCCCCTTTTGCACACACCCACACATGCATATACACACTTCATTAGGTTAAGAGAAGCCCTGGGGGACACTGTCACAGCTGCCTATGTTGTTTTCTTGTACCTAGCCTTCAGACCTAACCATGATAATACTTTGCACAAGCCCTGCCATACCTAGAAAGCCTCAGAATGAAGACTTTTGTTTTCTCCCCCACAAACTTTGCTGAAGATACTGGGGTTACACGGAAATCAGAATCAGGCCCAAACTTTCAAGGTTTGCTCTGAATTTCCTAGGGTTTGTGGTTAGAATCCAGACCCTTAACATTATCTTAACATAGGTTTTGCATTTGTATTTATAAACACAGTGTACTGCTGCCTATTTGAGTTTAGAATAGATTGTGGTATAAACATATTTCCTCTTTACACATTATAATCAGTGCACAATGGCCTGCTTTATGTAAAACATATCACAGTCTTTGCTTCTCTGCATGTGCTTGCATGCACATATAGCTTAAATTAACTAACTTAATATTCTCATGATGTGTTCAAAGACGAGATCTGTGAATGAGGTAGGGAAAGACAGTCTTGGAGTTCCTATTTTGGAGTTTGATATTAAACACAGTATTTAGAGAAACATTTAATGATGATTCATTTTAACATACTTTTGGTTGATGACTTATTTATAATTTCATCAACCAAACACTTCCCTTGACACAGTATGTTTTGGCTCACTGTCATTCCTGACAGCTATGTAGAAAAATCCATAGTAAACGTGTCCTTTGCAAAATTAGCCAAACATCATTCCAAAGCAGTGATGCTGCAGGCGATAAGATGAAAATGATTAGTTACAGTTCATTGAATATTTCCCCAAACCTGTTCAAAACTACTGCTTGGCATAATCCCTGAAAAGATATTTCGGTTTTTTTAACAGCATTGCTGAAAACCAGTTGAAATCAAAATTGAGTTTTGCTTAAAAGGTGAATTAATGAAAATTGGGGCCTGAATTTTGCAAGTGTTTTCTGAAGATTCTGACCTAATTCTGCAAGATATTTTGCTTAACTGAGAGCATGTGAATTTTCTTTATGGTGTTTATTCACATGTTCGTGGTTCTGTAGTAAGATTTTTTGGTTGATGTCCTTGCACAGAAACTTTTGTTTCAGAGCAAATGCATAAACAACAGCAGTAATACTTCCAATAAAATACCCAGGTTCCATACAGCATTTTCATATGTTGATTTCACAGCATTTACCAAGGGAAGGATGTATCATTATACCCATCTTATGGAGAAAAAACAGAGACTGAAAATTTTCAAGACACTAAAATGTGCATTGCTCCAAGAGCTCCCTTCCAACTGGAGAGAGAAAATTGCAACCCCTGTAACTTCAGACCATTTCAAGATACCTTTACTCCAGTCTTACTTTGCTTGATGTTCCTGTAAGATGTAATAAGTCCTGAAGGATTTGCTGAGCACCAACAAGGGTGTTGAAACAGTGAAGTCTGTAGCTGAGGTGTTATCTACAACACAGAAATTATAGCATGATTGTGCAGTGCTTCTGTGCACTGTGGTACTCTGGCAGAGCAGCTGAAAAACAAAAATGCAATATCCTGTTGCCCTCTTTCAAAAAAGATCAAGAATTCAGAGTTTTGGGACAAAGTGTTTATTTATGATCTCTGCTGGGTGCCTCTTCCCAGCCTCATCTATCTACAGACTATTTGTAACCTGAAAAAAGAACCGCGCAGTCTTTCCACTTTGCTAAGGACCGAACAGAGAACTGCAGCGCTTAAAGCTGGTCACAGAAGCAACTTTCCCCTCAGCTGCATCTTTCCCCAGCACGTCCCCCAAGCCCACACCACTACCTGTGGCAGCTCAGCATGATCCCAGGGTTTTGTGATGCCCTGTGCTGTGTTTTTCTCCTGGCTGCTTTCCCACCCACATGGTCCAAATGGTCCCAGGAACACAGAAAGGCATGAAGGGGAAAAGAGGAAGCCACAGGGGATATCACTCCTTCTCTTCACCTTTATCCAGCAGGATTATGTTACACTGCTCTGCCTGTCTGCATAAGACTGTGAGGATATATAATTTATTTTTTTTAATGCAGGGAAGGTATGATTTCCCAAGCAGTTTCTGGCATGGAAGTTTGCATTATTGTACTGACTTACATATGTTTTTTAAAAACATTTATTTTGTTAAAAACAGCAGTACATATATAGTTTTACAAAATGCTTCATTTTTTTAAGAGCTGCAGACTGTTTCCCAGAGTATAAAATTTGCAGAATGGTATATAAAGGTCCATCTGCTCAGATTCTTAATCATTAGACAAGAGAAATTAATTCACCTACAATGCTCTTATTGCCTCACAGCCCTTTTTTAAGAGATGTCAGGCTACTTTGGAGAGAGATATGTGCTATTAACTTTACTTTTTATATTCCAGACTGATGGGAATTGTCTGAAATCACTGCTTAAGTCAGCTGAAGAGCTGGGGTGAAACCTCTGTCTTCTCATTCCTGATATGAAAAATTATCCTCAAGTCAGCTTTCAGACTCAAACTGGTTTTAATGAAGATAAATGGAAACCTTAAACCCAATTAATATATTTCAATATGTTAGCTGTAAGTCTCAATAGCAAAGGTCCACCAGAGAAATTGCTGCATATGAAAAATTTGTCTCTGTCCTCACTCTGTGCCTGGAAATAAAGAGATATGCATAGATCTACTAAAATGCAATGCTAAATGCTTCAGCTAAAACATTTTATTAGTGAAAGATATGGGGGGTTTTTTTCTCTCTTAGTAATTGAAAAATGCAGTAAACACCTCATATTTAATAACTTACTTTTTCTAAGACTAGTTGAAAACCAAAATATGAATAATTTATCTTTTTATGGTTTTTTAATTTTCATATACAGTGAGATAAACTCTGAGTTGTGTGCCATGCTGGTCCTCACCAATGCAGAGAAGAATAGGATTTGACTTCCCTTGCACTCCTAAACTTAATCAGGGGTTTTAGCCTTATATGTAGATCTGCCAAATTTTATCCACGCTGAAAAGTTTAATTAGCTACTGCTCCCCTCCAACCTCTGGGTTCCCTTCATTTGCATGCTGCAGGTGGGGGTCTGCTCCACCACAGTGTCCTGGAGGGCTGAAATTGGAACCTCTTGGTCTGTCTGATGGAGTAGAACACGGGATGAATATGAATTTTCTAGGGGTGTGAGAGGAGGCTTGCCTCCTCTTCCTCGGATTACACATGATATCTCACTATATCAAACAGCTGTGGTTGTGCAGCCTCTTTAGCTAGACTGGGGCAGAAAAAGTAGGTTAAGTGGGAAGCCTTTAAAATTGCAGCCCCCTCCACTCCCTTTTCATCAGGGAAAATATGTGTATGTAACACATGCATCGTATATACCTGTGTCTGTTTCCTGTCCCTTCCCTGAGCAGTAATTAATTTAAATAACGGATGAAAGCTGAGTGAAATATAGATTCTCTGAACAGTGCCAAAGATGCTCTAAACAGATGCCTGCTGTATTTGTGTAGCCATTTTGAACAAAATATCATAAAACCTGAAATTAGTATCAGATTGATTCCTCCAGTGCTTAATGCAGTCTGCTCAGATGCTGAAGGCGAGAGAATATCACTAGGCATTAGTGAATGCAATAAATTGTAGCTAATATTTTAAGAAGAGACCATACCTCTGTTGCTTGATGACACAGTTTTTTCACAAAGGTAAAAAGTACAGGAATTTGAGAGTCCTTAATATGGTGAAATGCATTAATTACTCTCAGTCAGATTCTTGAACACTCAGTCAGATTCTTGAACACTCAGCTGCATGGAAATACCTAGTTTGAAAGAAAACAGACCAGTGTTTCCTCCGCTTCTAGATTTTCCCCTGTTTATCCTTGAAAGGCAGCCTGACACTTCTTGGTACTGTAAGCAGGATTGAGCCCACAGATGAAGGACGGGACCTGACTGTAGTCAGGTTGCTTCTGCCACAGCAAGATTGAGGAGGAGAGCAAGGAAAGCAGGCCCTGGAGACCTCAGGTCACTGCTTTTGCTGCGCTTGAGGGCAGAGAGGACTGAAGAGAGCAGGAAAGAATGCTTTTGCAAAGTGCTTACCACCAGCCCTGGCCCATGTCAAACATCCTGCTTCAGCAGGAAGTCCACCTTGCCAGGGCACTTGCACCACTAGTGCAAATAGCTTGGAAGAGAGTACTTTTTTTCCTAAAGGAGTCTTCTGTGATGGGCAACTGCCTTGTTACCTGTGCTGTGTCAGACCCATAATGAATTAGCATTTCTCTGCAGAAATATATATATATATTTTTTTTTTAAGGGAATAAGTTGTGACAGATTCCTCTTTAGTTTCTGTGTGTGTTACTCTTGTATCATTCCTCTGCTGGTAAAATATTCAAAGATCCGCTACTGAACATAGCCTTTCAAAGAGATACAAGAAGAGAAGTCTTGATTATTTCATTAGCAGTAGAATGGGTTACATGAACATGTTATTCCATCAATTAATTAAACTCTTGCCACTCTATATCAAAGAACCATTATGGGTAAAATAAGGACCATATGCATCATTAAAATCTTGTTTTGTGAGCCTTGAAAAACAGAGCGTTTCACATTTTATTTTGGGTCATTGTAGTTTATTTACTTAGCTGTAGATCTGGTGGGGCGGTTGTGGTTTTTTGGACAAGCATTTATCTGGAGGACTAGCCTTGTACTGGATGTGGCTGATCCGTATAGAAACATTTAAATTGGTTCTTATGGAGAAATTGACCTCTCATTCGTGTTAGCTTTTTGCACATTGATTTAGCAAAGGCTGGTCTTGGCTTTGTTTTTTGCAAAGTCCTAGGCTTTTTTTTTTATCTGTCTCATCTTTGCATACTTGTCTTTTCGAGCTGCAAGCTCCTTGGGGCAGGGGTTGCATTCACAGTGTTTAATGTGCCTTGCACAAACGAAGTCCTGAGCTCAGGCTCATAAGTATCAGCTGAAAGCTAATAAGAAGAATGAATTCCATCTGATCCAGCTCATTGCAGAGGCTGATCCTTAAACTCTAATCTAGTCCACTTTGCCTACAGACTTGCATGTTTAGTGACCACTATGGAATGAAAAGAGGAACATGATGTGAGGAAAACAAAATGTCAATAGGTACTATTTGGTCTTCTCTGAAGAAAATGTGCTGCTTAAGGCAATCTTTCTTTTTTTATTATAGTTCTACAATAGGTGCTAGTGTTTGTTAGGACAATAAACTTGTCACATTGAATTATGGTTGTAAAAGAGCACAGATGCACACAGAGCCAAAACCAAACCTCAGAGTGTTTTAATTCATTAGCTCAACAACTCATGTTTTAGGAAATAAAAAAGATGGAAAATTAGGAAATGGAATGGAGTCTTACGTGAGTGGAAGCTTCATGAATCTGAATGAATCCAAATATCATTAATAGGGCAAGAAAAAAACCCCCTTGTGTTCATTGCCAGATATTAAATCTTGTTTATCCTTCCTTAAACTAACCAGAAACACATTGTGTTTGAGTACTGTTTAACAGCTGAGATGCTGTGGTTGTGCTGTAACTCTCCTCTGCTGCTTTTATCTTCTTTGAAAAGGGAGTGTGACTGCCAGGCTTGGAGCCTGGCTCCCCCTGCTTTGAACACTTCGATGTGGGAAGCCCAGGGCGGTTCTGCCTGTGGCCCCCCACTCAGGACAGCATCAGCCTTCAGGCTGAAAGACATCCTGATGTGCAACCAGTGGCATCTGAACAGATGTGTAATAAGGGTTTCTCCGAGCTGGGTGCAGATAGCCCTTTTTTTGTTAGGAGACTGTGAGCCCTTGTCTACATGAACTGAGTACTTCCGTTTATACTGTGATACCTATATTACAAATAAAGATTATGCTTTCATGAGGAAGGAGCCACAGGGTTTTTTCCTTGCTATACAGAGCTATCTGTATATATTTTCTTTTATTGCAGTAGAAAATTGCAGATGTACTTCTGCTTTTAGATGCCAGCTAAGTAGGATGATGAGTAGGAAGTTCAAACCAACAGACCCAAACATTTGAAACTAATGCATATGGATTAATGTATTACAATAGATGTTTTATCTGAGGTATTGTTAGCTGCATAAAAGAGACATAATCTCCCTGATTGACTTTGGAATATCCATAAACAAAATATGAAAAGATGACAGATAACCAGTCTGTGGCTAGAAAAGCAGATGGCTAGCTGTAAACAAAGAAGATCTGAGCTGGTCTCTGACTTGGACATCCCTTTAATATTTAGCTGAAAATCTAGAGGTTCCAAAAGGGAAGTGAGCAGAATGCATAACTACAAAGATGGGTACATGAGAGGCATAAAGATTGTTTTTTATCCCCTTGGTTTTGAAGTGGGCTTGCACTGCTGCAGCTCCTATAAATCAGAGCAGCTGGTGGGAGACTGTTTTATACCAGTGGATATAGTGTCAACTTCTCCTCCAGCACCAGCTTGCACCCTGCACCTTTGGAAAGCGCATGACCTTCTGGCCTTTTTGTTGGCCATGTGCCAGAACCATTAAACTAGCACCTTCCATGACAGTTTTGGTCTCCTTGCCATGACCCATACAGAAAGGCCTCTGCTTACATAGCTCGTATTTGTAAAGAGGACTAACTATTCATGCTACAACAAAGGTATTTTCTCATATTCCCCAGGCACTTTCTCATTAGCACTTCTCTGCAGGCTGCTGTCAGCCCAGGGGCAGGTTGCAACGGCAGTGGTTTCATCTGGAAAAACTTGATGGGACATGGAGTAGAAGAGGGCTGCCCATCTCTAATTTCTTCTCCTTCAAGCCATGAATAAGTTTCCATAAAGAACTGGGGAGAAAAAAATCTTCATACAAGAACACAGTCTTTGATTATGCTAAGGGAAAGGACAAAATATACTGACAGCTTGAGATGGAAGGCTTAATATCTGAAAAATTATTTAAAAAACCTCTTCCCCAGAATTTCATTCTGGATTTTCAGATCCCAGCCAAAATTACTCAGTGCTTACCTGTTCTTTTTTGTTGAACCCCCCTATTATTCTAATAAACTGCATATTACAGAAAGAAATCTCATTTTATCAAAAGAAGTATTATCTTTGCAGTCTAAAGTTTTTAAAATCTCCTTGACTGCAAATGTGCAAAAGATTTTAGATCACTAGCTCACATTTACTGGATATACTTTCTACCAGAAGCAAATGGGCAGACTTGCATTCCTTTCATGCTGACTTTGTAAGCTTGGGAGCCCTACTGAGCCACATGAGAGACATGTCTCTGAGATTTGACTAAGAAACAGAAATAGAAATAGGTACAGAGAACAGCAGGTTCACAGCTCAGTAGTGGGCAGTGTCTGTGGTCATGTTTTAACATTTTACATTCCTGCCTAAGGGAAATGGTGCTATTATTCTAAAGAGCAAAGATATCAAGTGTAGACAAATGTGAATAGTCATTGTACAAACATTCTTGTCCACTAGAACAGAGAAATAGTTTGAAATAACTGTGCAAACAGGTTTTGCAGTGTGGGTGCTCCTTGTATACTTTAACAACTAGCTCAATTACTTTTGAAATACATCCAGTGGTAGGGTGGAACATTATAGCTTTTTTAACAAAATGCAGCAGTGCTACATAAACTCAGGGCAGGAAATGAAGAAATATATCACCTTTATGTTTAATTTTCTTTAAAATTGTACGTGAGCAAGTTGTAGTTGCTTTAACAGGGAAATTGAGTGAACAGCCTAGTTTTGGGACACTGTGTTGCAAGGAGTTAAATGATCACAAGCAGTTTGTATTTCACGTTCATGGCTTGTCAGACTGACAGTCCATTCTAATCAGCATCATGAATATCCCTTTTTATCCTATCGAAGTATTAACTTGGTACTGTTTCTGAAGGATTATATTTTCTGAAGAATTAAACCTGGTTGGAGTAAAGTTTTGAGGGGTATTTAGAACTATGCAATTCTAAGAATGATGTTGAAATCATTAGAAATGGAGACTGGCACTCTCAGGCTAGACTGGCTGAGCTGTTATTTAGTTATTGCAGTACTTTACAAATGGCTGATTGATAATCTAAATATGCCTGCTTGTAATAGTTCTAAATACCAAAGCACTTGCCTGTAGCAGCTGTAAGGTTTTTTGAACACTTTCAAAATTCAATATATTTGCACATTTTCAAGACTATGTCATGTGAAAGTGGTGAGATTTCAGCATGCTCCTTCCAAGGTATAAATTTTCAAAGACTTGCTGAAAAATCATCATTTTTTGAATTCTTCTTCCAACTTCCACCACCACCAATCATTGACTGAACCATGATAAGAATCTTTTACTGAATTTATTTTGCTTTTCCCTAGTTACTACACTGAAACTTTTTTTAAGAAAAGGTTATTTTTGCTGAACTCTTTCAAACAGAATTGTAACTCTCTCAGTGCCATAATTTAGAGAGAGGAGTGTTGCAGACTGAATTGCCATTACCTTCTGCCCGGCATTTTTCTTTTACAGTAGACTCCAAACAGTAACCAAAACTACTCCTACCGAGCATGCCAATATGTCAGTACTACATCAAGACATCTTAACACAAGACTGGGGGAGCATATTGTCACTTTTATCATGTTTCTGTCTGACATTACAACTCATGATTCTGACTGATATAAAATTTCCTGCACACTCATATTCCTCCTGCCTGCTCTCTGCCGTTGTTAAAAGAGAGTTGTTGTGTTGAATTAAACAGGAAAATGTGCAGTCCCTTCTTCCAAAATGCAGAAATTTCATCAAGAGTCTAGAAAACAAAGGGAGCTGGGACAGGTGAAGATACAGGGAGCTGCTAGGACTTTGATATAACACAGTACCTGAGTACCTACAAAAAGACAAGTCATGGGGAAATAATTAATACTGAAACAAAAAGGTTTACAGATAATTTTTAGTTTCAGCTTCTCATTCAGATGAAAAAAGCTGATCCATACCTCTGATCTGTTCTTTCAGCATTATACTTACTGGTTCAGGGAGCTGATCTGTCAAGACTGAGTGCAATACACAGTTTTTAATGCTTTCTCAACAATAATGACTCCTGAAAAAAGCTTTGTCTTCTAGAGCCTACCTAAACAGCTAGTTCCTGGGGTAGACAATCACAGTATAAAAGGCACTCCAAAATATGGTCTGATGTTGTTCATGCTAACTCACCTTTCACTTAAAGGCACAAATGTGAAGGACCCATGGAAAGGTGAAAAAACCCATAAAAACTCCAAGCAGAAAATGAAATCTCTAATTTCTTTCTCCTCTTAAGGAGTGAGTGCTTCCCCCACCACTGATCCCCTTCTCAAGTGTTTGTTGCATCAGCATGTTACATCTTGTGTTAATTAGACTGCAAGCAGCTTTGACTGCAGCTATGATCTTACCCTGTGCTGTGTACAGGGGCCCAACTGTGAGTGGGGCTGCTGAGGGCCTCTGTAACACAAACAAATAAAATTATTTTTCTTTTTTCATAGGTGTCTTTTCTCTCTAGATCTTATATAAACACTGTTTTGTGGAGCTGAAACTGTAACTTGGCTGTCAGTGTGGGGAGCCAAGGACTGACTGAGCATCCCACGAGATGAACAAATCTCTACCTTATGTGGAGGAAGAGAAAACAGCAGGGCTAACTGATTCAGAGGTACTCAGAGTAATAAAATAGCTCAGTATGGGTTGCAGACTTACCTAGGGATCAGGCACATTTTAAAACTGTTTATTGACAGAAAATCGGTGTGCAGCTAAATGAATTATTTGTTTAAGTATCGGTTTTCTGTGAACAGTATCAGTTTTTCAACAAGCTTTTTCCATCCCATACTCTACCCCCTAATGTCTGAAAATTGAAGTATTTCCACACTGAAATGCTGCCACAAAGTTTCATGGGAGCTGTGGTTGGAAGCTGAATGTAGCAGCTCTCCTCATCGCAGTCAGGATGTCTGGTTAGGCTCAATCTGACAAAATGTGCTGCTCGACTGACCTCCATCCCACAGAGCAGGATGAGGTGGGCCCACCTCCCCATCTCACTGGGAGGAGTGGGAGAGGTGGTCTTGGAAGCTCCGCCAGAGCCTGCAGTGACAGCATTTCCAGGTACAAAGAAATACCTGCCAATATTTTGATCTTCAGCTCAGAGTTTTCAGGGTAGGGGGACAGAGGGGTAGGAATACAACATTACTCTCCAGCCAGTGTTAACATCTGCCCACAGACATGGGGAATGAGGTGGTGTGAGTGCTCAGCCCTTGTGGGAATCAGAGTGACAACCCTCTGGCAGCCATCTAGCTAAAGATCTTTACCAACTGAGAAGGAGAAAATAGCACTTAGATCTCAGTCACAGTGCTAAATGTCATATTTATATGGACTTCCACCCATTAACAAACTGTTCTTTTTAATTCAAGCTATACCATGTAATATAACTTTCATTTTACCTGTCAGGTCCTGCCATCTTGTTTGTATTTTTCTCTGTCCGTGATTTGATTCCTGTGAAGATTATGGCCAAGTAATTGTGGTCAAGGAGTACCTCAGTCCATAACCAATCTCAGTGCTTGCATAGGGCTTTTCAGATAGTGGCATCATTTAAAACATGGTCTACAACTCTGGTGTCAGAATCTGGCCCTCTCTCAGAAGAATTGAGAGCAGGTTGTCCTGACCGTTGCCTTCAGTGTTAAGAGACAGACTGCTGCATTTATTGGTTGCATTGCCAAGTTATTACTACAGATAATGAAATAATTAAAAAGCACGTTGTGAGCATTTTGTTTGACATGCTCGACACATTAAATGATTCGTATTTGTTTGAGTGTTTGGGTTGTCAATGGGTATTTGTGAAAACTGCACTGAAACTGAAAAGACGAAATGATAAATATAAATGATCAGAGCTCCAGATGCTAGTTGAGGAAATGTGAAGCTCTGTGCTAAGACTAAATATATCTCTTGAATCTACAAGCAATCAACAAAACTTTTTTTTGGAATCTCCTCAAAGTGCACTGGAGCAAACTGTCATTGAAGTGATACAGACTCAGATTTCAATCCTTGCAAGGGACCATAGAAGGTCTAATTTTTCTCTCAGTGACATAAAGGCTGTCCATGAGAGTGATGAAGATCTGTGGAAGAGCAGTGGACCACAGTGGGGAGGAATGGGCAGAGAACAAAGTGAAGTGCCGGCCTAATTTCATAGCACTGCTTGTTCGTGTCTCATGTCTCACTGCAAAGTCTGAACTGTTCTGTCTGCTCTTCGTGCTGGTGTCACAACCTTTGTGGTTCAGCTCAGAATGGCACAGGTCATTAAATATTGGTGCCAACTCCACTAATCAGGGGAAGTTTGAGGCCCACTTGATTGCCTGATGGGATAAGATGCCAAACGTAAGTGCGAAGGGAGAACTCAGATCTCATAGCTTTCAGTCACACTTAATCATAAAACTTGCTCAGGAGGGTACTACTTGGAAAAACTGAATGAAAGAAAAGGGATTGGAGAGTATGGGCTTTCTGATACTTGGTTTCCCACTGGCAATTAAAACAAGGCATTAAGCAACAGGGGTTTGCACCCCTCAGTTGACTTAGAGCAGCTTCTCACCAATTTCTGCAGCACAGAGAGGAAAAGCAGAACTTTGCCTTGGGTCTGAGCAATTTTTCAGCAGCAATCCAAGTCAAACTTCCACTCAATGACTTCATCCAAAGCTGGTTTACATCATGAAGAGAAATTTCGTTTATTTATTTGTAATAACTTCAGGATTTTACAGACCCACAAGAGGATGTAATTTAAGAAAACATCAGCAAGCTGTTTCAAATAGCAAGGGTTCAAAACAGGCTGTGTCAAAAACTCATCAATGGAAAGAGTCCATTATTAAAAAATAAAAATTAAAGAAAAGAAGAAGGAAAAATGTCTTTTGTGTATGGCTTTGAACTGAAAAGTTCCAAAACTTGATTTTTATTCTGCAGTGATACATCTTTTTAATAAGAATGGGATCATATAGAGGAATGGACAGGCTTCCTCAAAGGGCACTGAACCAGTCATTGAACAAAGCTGGTAATCGTAAAGTCTATTGTCTCAAAGAAATGTCACAGCAACAAGGTTCTAAAACATGCCATGTCATGCAAACCAAGCAACTAAAAAAACCCTTCAGAGACATAACTAAAAAACTCTGAACCTGGAAAGCAGCAGAGTCTAGCTTGGTAATGCTTAGGAGCAAGGGAAATTTTCTGCTGAGTGACCCAGAACAGATCACTTGGACTGTCCATGTCAGGAGTATAACCCAGACCAAATACTATTTTCTAATCTGTGGGAGAGTTAAGAGACCCTCTAGACCTCTGCAGATGTTCCATAACTCAGACATGACTGGAGGCTGCTGACTAGAATAAGGTCACCAGTTTTGTTTCTAATTCAGTTCTTAATTTACCAGGTCAATTAAGGCAGTAATTGCATCACTGTTTTGTCTCCTGCTATCACTCACTGCTGGAAAAAATCTGCAATGCCTTTTGAGGTCTTCAGGTGTCCGCTTGGCTCCCTCAGGATAGCTCGGTGTTTGCCCGGGACACCAAGCGGCCCTCCTGAAGGACTGCTCTCAATCCGCAGCAGTCAGGGTCAGGGGGCTGATGGGAGGCTGGCTGCCCGCAGGGTAGGATAGCCTGCCTCGAGGGATGCTGGTGGGTAAGCTGCCAAGCGCCAGAGGAAGGAGGCAAGAGAGAGATCAATCTCCAACAGGGTTTACTAACAAACAAGGGGAAGAGAAATCTCTGAGGGACCACAGTCCGCGTTTGGGATTTTTAAGGGAAGGGAAAGGGGGGCAGGGGAAGTCCCCGCAACCAATGAGGTACAAGTAAATGGGAGGTACCAAGGGCAAAGTACCAATCATACACTGTCCAGGGGGAGGGCCCTTTTACACAAACCAACCATGGTTCGTGTTCTGTGGAATCTTCTGGAAACAGGGGAGGTTTTTCCTTGGTCTCCCTGCCCAGGGGTCCGCCCTAAGGGTGGCTCCTATTCTGTGTCTCCACCCAGGGAGACACCCTCTGACTCAGAGTCACTGAGCCATTGGATGGCCAGGGCCTGATTGGTGGGAACTGGCCACATCCCAGCTGACTCAATGGGCGGGGACACCACCCCATCCTGGCATGAAAACACCCAAGTGGATAGGCTGTGGCAGCCTTCCATGGGGGAGCAGAACATGGCAAGGTGACATGGGAGAGGTGGACTTGACAGCTGAGCCATGAGAAGCCTTGGCCAGGCAGGGGGCATGCAAAGGGAGCATCTGCTGCCAAGAACACCTCAGGAGGCCCATGCACATATGCACAGCAGAGGAATGGCAGGAGTGGGCAGTGGTGGCTCAGAGAAGAAGGGCAGCTTGGAATAACCCAGAACCAGGTTGAGAGAAGCTGGAGAATGGGGGAGGGAAGACTTTGGTTGGTTTACTGGATCTGCATGACCAGCAGCTGCACAGCTCTGGGAGGTTAAGAACAGAGGGTCTGACTGTAATCCCAGAGATTACAATAGCCAGGGGTAAAGGAGAATACTTGGCTGCACAGAGTGTTGACAGAAGGACTTTGGCTTCCTTGGACACCAGACAGTATGTTGCAAAGGAGAATTAGTCAGAAATGGGATCACTCTAGTGAAAAACTTTCTGTGGGGCCTGGGCTTGCCCTGGCTTTGAAGGAAACTACTGAGAGGATCTTCAAGTGGACAAAACCCAGAAACAAAGATCCAGGAAAAATCTTGGAAGTAGATAATGAACAGGGGGAAAGAAACATGAGAGGAGAAAAATGGAGTAACAGAGCAAACGAATTTGCTGATGCATCTCCAGACAAATGCCAAGAATTTGAGGACCATGTCAAAGCAGGTTCCACCACCAGTTTTGTAAAAACTGGGTTCTCAATTTTTATTTTAAATGTGTAGATGTATTTATTTTATTTTGCAGGTTTATTTTGAAAATGCAAATATAAGTCCTATTATGTATGGATATAAGAACCTAAATACTGGTTATGTAATAATTTTGCAATTTCAAAGAGGTGTGTGAGGCAGCACTGTTGGCAATGTCTGGGGCTAGCAAGATTTAGCGGGGTTGGACTACGAATCATCCTACTCAATGGTGAGGTGGAAGTTGTAAAATACATAAATCCCAAATCCTCCAATATAAAAATATCTAAAGGACAGTTTCAGCAGAGCTTGCTTATCTTTTGCAGAAGTGAAAAATGGTCCATCATGTTCCCAGAATGTGTTGAAAATGTCAAGTTGTCCTCAGAAAATGGTTCAAGGAAAAGGACAGTTATGGGGGGAGATATACTGGTTCTTGGGAAAATATGATTAGAATCTGAACATAGAGGAAAATTGACCATAAGATGAAAAAGGAAGGCTGAACAGGTAGAAAGAAGTAAGAAGAGCAGCTGAACAACAATATCACATTTCAAAA
The DNA here is from genome assembly GCA_013397815.1 of Aleadryas rufinucha. Taxonomy (NCBI): domain Eukaryota; kingdom Metazoa; phylum Chordata; class Aves; order Passeriformes; genus Aleadryas; species Aleadryas rufinucha. Next base: position 401,653 of record VZTH01005954.1, read on the forward strand.
AAGTAAAGTATCAAACTGAACGAACCAGTGCATCAGAAGTGTTTCAGAAGATGAAGTATGAGGCAAAGTGGTCCAGGTCAATGAAGTCAACCTAAAAGCAGACTATTCTAGTTCAAAGAAAATATATATGTAGGGTACATTTGATTCCTACTTGGTGTCACGTGGGATGCACTCAAGCAAGACAGCTGTGTTTGCAGAGGTGCTCCCTGGCTAGAGGAGCTGAGGCTGAAGTTGCTCTTTGTGTTGGTTTCAACAGCACATCCATTGTGGCGAATGTGTGAAGTGGGCAAAACTTTGCTCGCTGTATGTTCTGTGGGTTGCTAGGGCTGGAGACTGGCACAGATGTCATTGCAACTAAAGACATGACATGGCCATAGAGTCCTGGGACAGTAGCAGGTCACAGATCACAGCACGCAACAGCCTGTTTGAACTATGGAAGTTGGTATCATACAAGCATTCTTTGCAGGATATGATCAGAATAAAAAGTAGTCTTGGTAAACAAAAGAGATGGTCTGAAGCCTTCAAGATTAAATAAAGGAGAGAGAAATATGTTAGATGGCTTAAGAAGAATCTAAATACACAGAAACAAGATGAGAAAGATTATGACTGCAGCAGTATTGTAGAAAGTGATCGGGAAGTCATAGACAGTCACAATACTGTGACTTGCTGATGCAGTGTTAGGATAAAAACAAATATTATTCTTTGGTGCTTCACCTGGAATGTCTTACTAGTGAAAAAAGTAGTAAATGTTCTGCTTTAGGCTACATGGGTAAGGCCTCAGCTGATGTGCTTTGTACAGCTTTGGGAACCACATTTCAAGAAAGATGTAGACAAATTGAAGAGAGTGCAAAGGAGAGCAGCAAGAATGATCAGAGGTTTGGAAAACATGACCTACAAGAAAAGGTTGAAAGAACTGGGTTTGTTTAGTCTAGAAAAGAGAAGACTAAGCATGAGGCTAAAGGGGAGGGGGAGGAAGGGATAACAATTTTCCAATATGTAAAAAGTTGTTATGATGAGGACAGTGATCAATCATTTTCCATGTCCACTGGGGACAGCACGTGAAAAAGTGCACTGACTTGAGCAAAGAAGATAGATTAGACAATTCATTAACTCTAAGGCTAGTGAACAGACTACCCAGAGAGGTTCACAGAAGAATCCTAATTTTTAAAAGGGGTTATCCAAACACCTGTAAGATATGGTCTTTATGTACTTAGAAGTAATTTGCATGCTAATCTTCCTAATCTGTTCAGTGTGTGCTGAACGCCATTCACATGGGAAGAACAGCTGTCCCTAGCATTGTCACCATACAATCCTTAGACCTTTATCACCAAAAATCCGTATAGTAACCATGATAAATGTCTTGTTGTTTGAAGTAGAAGACTAAAAGTTGTGTATCATGGTACTCTACCACTAAAACTTCATGAGGCAATGCTTCAGGATAGTTTACTTATCACTACACTGTAGCTTTGTTTTTTTGGGAATACCAGTGTAAACCCTAATTTCTTTTAAAAATCCTTGGACATCATTTAAGGATGCTTCCACATTTAGTGCTTTTAAGTCTTGACATAACCTGGAAAAAGTTTACTTCCTCCAACCCACCTTTGTATCAAGGATATGTGGGGATTTTTTCACATGCCTATGATCAGACCTTTGTCTTTCAAGTGGATCACCTCAATTTCCATGTTCGTGCCATTTTTGGTGTCTCTGATATGGTTGCCATCAGGGCCACCAGTTCAATGGATATGTCCTGTCTAGAAAAGAATAAAATGAATATAGTAATTTCATATAATCCCTAAATTCAGTAAAAATTGGTACTTGATCATGAATTACTTGACCTGTATTGCAATTAAGTACCCAAACCTGGAAAAATTTGTGACAGCTTTCTAGTGCATCCTGTCCCATGAAAGTGTCCTACTCTTATGTAAACTCACCAGCTGTATAAATATGTGCTAGTGCAACTCAGTTAACTCAGACCAGGTATTCAGCTGGTTTCCTCTTAAGATCAAGCAAATTTTGTGAATCAGGATTAGGTTTCTTTGTAATAAAGAATGAGTAAGGGGGAATCTGGATTCAAAATCAAAATAGCAACATTTGTACATGGAAAGATTATATGTGGCATAACCACTACACAGAGCAAATTCATAATGAATCTTATCCATTGCACAAAAAATTTTTAACAATTTGGGACAATAACTCTAAGACAACAGAAGTTGGGACTCCATGCAGAGAGCTTGTGGAACGAGATATACGTAGTCAAATTTCTAAAGGCAAAACAGACTCTTTTAATCTTGTTTCACCATTCTACATCTACCGCAAATCACTTCAAAATCAGGGTTTTTTTCTTTTATCTTTGTTGGTAGACATCCAGCCATCATTTCTATTTATTGGTTGACTAAATTAGCTGAAAATTCTATTTGTCACCATTACCAGTTATTATGACTCTTAAGATTCTGCACCAGATTCACCTCTGCAAAAAATTGTTTGCATTTCACCATCTTTGTGACAAAAATGACTGAAGCAACATATTTATTTATCTTAGACAAATCAAACATTTCTCTTTCAGTTATTAACACAGCTCTGAAATCAGCTTGGTGAGCCTACCGGCTGCATGGTGTGTGACCTACATATGATAAATATTTCAGTAATAAAGATACAGTACAGATTAAGAAAAAGGTAATATTGTTAATTTCATGTTTGTTTTAGAATTGCTTCTAAAGCCGGCCTGAGGCTTAGCTGTGGAAGCCTCATCTCTTCTTGATGCACTGCACAGCTTTGCACAAAATGGTAAATGTAAGTAGGATCCTGTCATCTGTAATTACATCCAAGGACTGTTGGACACTGAAATGTTTCCTCTCCTGGATCAGTTAAGTTAGAGAATTGATCCTCCTTCATCTCTTAAACTGTGTGCTTGACTGTTCTCTTTCTAATGTAAACAAGTTTTAAGCAGTCTGGGTATTTTTTTTCCCCTGTGATGACAGCCAGAGGAATAGGACACTCTGGGAATATGTGCAGGTTGGGTGAAGCCAGCTGAGAGGCTTGGTCCATCCAGTGCCTAGCAGGGGTCTCATAGCCTGTCTGCCTGCTTCTAGCCCTGCATGAAACACAACCTAAAGTGACAGTGGGGACATTTCTGTTTCCTGGCTATGGCATTTCTGATGCATCTCAGATACTCTAGCTGTGAATGACAGGAGCTAAATTGTTTTATAAGACTTTATTAGGGTTCTTCGAGGTGGCAGGCAACAACAGATGGAAAATGAATAGGTTCAGAAGCAGTGGGAGAGTTGAGAGGCAATACAGGCAGGGAGGCAGACAATAGAAAATAAACACCAATAAACATCAGACTATTTTTACTTCTGCTTTGTGATAGGAGAGAAAACCCTGGGACCGGCAGAAGGCTGATTGCCGTCTTGCAAATTACTGCCTTAAATGTGGTCAAAAGCTTTACTACAGCAATTTCCACAGCAGCATCAGACTTGTCAAATGCTGGTGCAGAAACCCTCTTCAGTCCCTCTCCCTGGGGCTGGTTGCAGAACTGTCAAAATGCTTCTTCCACATGATGATGGCAGTGCCTGCTCTGCAACATCTTGCCTGCTCTGCCCGGCTTTGGGTAGATGTTCCTGCTCTTGCCTTCCAAAGTATCCCTCCTGCTGCTTTGAGACACAATATGCCTCTCTCTCTGGGATATGCAAAGAATCTGTCTCATTTGGGTTCACAGGCAGAAGAGTTTCCACAGCAATGCCTCAGCTTGGATAGGGCAGTCACATTATACTTGACTTCTCTGAGACTTTTATTTTTCCACGCAAGCATCCCCTGCCCTTGAAGAGCACCTCATCTAGTGTCTGCGAGGCTTCTGCTTCTTGTTTGACATCCCTTATTTACAAAGCAAACAAAATGTTCCTTTTAACACACATCATGCAAAGTTTATTAATGAAGAAAACAATCCCAGGGGGTCAACCCAGGGGACCCTTGAAACCTGCCAGCAAAAACTCTTCAAACGCTCAACGCGTCAGATCCTCCAAAACGATATTTCACACAATGAAGTAAAAATAATATTTTTCTTTCAGCCTTTCCAGCCGCTTTTGTGGAGAGCAGACAGAAATTATTTTCTTATTCTGCTCCCAGAGCAGAGATCTGCATGAAGCTGCGTTTATTTGTTTAACACGATGATTTCATCCTAAATGTCTTGACAGCAAATAGTTGGTGGTTTAATAAAGGCTCTTTGAAAAAAGGGCCTGGACAGTTATTGGTACAGGGAAAATGTGAAGTATGTGGCTCTCAGGCGGAGAGAGAGAAATGTCTGTTGTGATTAGGGGGTGCAGGGAAGACCTGAAAATCCCCTCTGTGTGCCAGAGTAAGAGCAGTGACTCTTGTGGCTCTTTTTCCCCATGGCAATCAAGGTGAGCTGCTACAGCAGACCACAGGATTGAAAGTGGTCTGACCTTGTTATTAACAAGTGACTGATATGCCCTTCGCTCTCCAAAGCAAATACTCTTACAGAAGATAAAAGGTCTGCTCTTCAGGCAGAACAGTTTGATTATGAAAGAAATAAATTAATGGTAAACAGACTTGGGACTATGTGGAGAGCCCTGTATGATGGTCAGCAGAGAAAAATGTGTGCTAACGTTATACGGGACCATCTCTTCGTTAGCTGGAATTCCTAGTAATAGAAGAGCCCCTGAAAAGTCCATGTGCACCTGTTGTCTTTGCAGAGGCATCTCTCAGGGAAAGGTTGGAACAAAGCAGATCTCACATACACCACATCAGTACATAAATATATGTACCAACTGTAGGGAAGCAGTCAACATAGTTTGGAAATCGGTGGTGTAAGGTACCAAACAGGGAATTTCTTTCCAAAAGCTGTACCAATATTAAACCTCAGATGTATGTGATCTGGATTATTTTCTAAAGCCATAATATGTTTCACATTTGTTGTTTGATTTACAACTGAAAGCAACATTATTCAACTGCTTCTCAATTTAGCATCTCTGTGGCTGAGCAAACATGTCTAGCCACAGCAACAGGGGCCAAATTCAAATCTGAATCAGGGACTTAGGGTAAAATATGGATTTTATTTACATATGCACTTTTACAGTGACATATTCAGTGTCATTTGATCTCAGCCAATATTTCTAAATTCTGTTATGATTTACTACATATAGACTAAGGAATATAGGCCATACCATGTATAGACTGAGATTGCAGACACTATTATCTAATATTAATAGGCTTTTTAAATAAGTTAAAAGGTTTGTATAGTATTTCATGTGCTGTGTATGTAGTTTCCAAAAGCTGTTGGTAAAACTCATGGGGTCATACAATGGTGCTCTGTCACATGTGTGCAAGCACGTAGTAACTCTGATGAAGGTGAAACCATCAGTCCCAGTGAGACTGAGACTAATTAATCAGATGTGGGAACAGACTTATCTGACAAGTACCACTATTCCAACATGATGTTAGAGTGAATGCAAATATTTTTATAATACAAAAGAAGAAACTTTGTGTCCACAAAGCCATTTGTGAGTATTTTAATTGCCTTTTCTCATTCTTCTGAAGATATCACTTACACTAACTGTCATTGAAATGTGAAATAAAGTTAATTGAGGACTTCAGTGGATTCAGACTTTTTCCCAAGGATCATTGAAACACTTTGAAGTGAAAAATAGTTGTGGGCTATCATTTATCTGATCAATATGATCACATGATGCAATATAGTACAGCAGGATGGATGGAATCAGTGAGGTTGCAAAATTCAATACTGGCTATGTAATGTTCATCAAAATATATTACTACTTACAATTACTAGTTATGATCTCTACAATAATTTCAAGCAGAAAGCCAGATAATTAAAAGAAGATACCCAAACAATGTGATTGTATTTAACTTTTAAAATGTGGAAAAATACTTGATACATAAAATAAAACTGGAAATAGGAGGAGGAAAAGAGTTTAAAAGATGAGACAGCTGGAGTGTAAAACTAGTGTATGTTCTTTCAGACGTATGCTGTGGGCTATCTTCATGCATTGCTCAAAAGCAGTGCAGCAGCACTCCAAATTGGGTCTCTTAATCTGCAAATTTTTTGCAGTATGAGCTATGTACTCCTCCCTCTGCAGACGCAAATTAAAATCAGAGTTTGCTGAATGCTACTCGTTGGGCACTCAGACAAGCAAACACTGGGGAGGTGAATGGACTTGAAGACACATTCAGCAATGTCTATGTGGTGTTGACAAATTCAGGGAGTAGCAGAATGGAGCCTGCTCCAGGTATTTATAATATAAGAATTGCAAGACTCTCGGAAAAAAAAAACCCACTGCTCAATGATTTCTATAAATTTATTACAATTTTTAGAGCTATCATCCATGGATAACTGACAAAAATCATAGCAAAAAATAACATTTTCTTTTTTCAAACTCACAAACTAAGAAAATCTGCTTTGTAATATTTTGGTTGGTGATAGCCTTGGCTGCAGCAATCACAACATTGAGGAAATTGGGACTCATTTGAGCACACTGGAGGTTAGTACTAAGAAAGAAGGTTTTAGATTTGACGAGTTTTAGAATAGCAAATTTCAGCTCATTCAGAGCTCTGTTGAGAGGGATTCCAAGGTAAGGTTCCATGGAGGACAGAGAAGCTATCAAACACTGGGAATTTTTTCAAGAATGCGCTCCCTCATTATCCTCTATACAAAAATAACCTGCTTGGTTGATGTAGGGTGAGTGGTGGACATTGTCTACCCAGATTTCTGCAAGGCTTTTGATACCACTTACCACAGCCTCCTCCTAGAGAAATTGTTGTGTTATGCTCTGGACATGTGGTTCGTGTGGCATGTGAGCAACTGGCTGGCAGGTGGCACCCAGGGGGTGTTGGTAAATAGCTCTATTTGGAAATAGTAAAATTTTTAATAAGGCTTTGCTATTTCCCAGTAGCAAGCCCAGCTGAAATCAAATTTGTTTCAGACAGGAGTGTTTTAAACTGAAATTATTTTATCTGCAGATATACACTGCATACAAATAGGTTGATCAGTTTTTAATGTGAGACCTTGCAAGTCCTGGTATATTGGTGGAGCCTTTGCAAACCATAATTTTTCCTTCAAAACTGCATTATTTGTCCTTTGCAAATGCAGCCTCTGAGGTTATTTCCACCACTTGCTTCTCTGTTCACAGCTTGCTTTACATCCAAGAATCAGAAAACTTCCTTTTCTGCCCATTTTTGTTTTCCTGAAACCTTTTATGGCATGCTGAAAGGGAGAAAGGCAAAAAATGTCCACAGATCTCCCCTTTGTGATTCTTTAACAAGGTATGGCCTTTGTTGGGAGAAGATATTCTCGTCTCCTTGCAAGAAAAAAGTTGTCCACCAGATACTGCTTCAGATATCTCCTGATTAGCTCATGAACTGACTGATGAGTACATGGAAATATCAACCAGAAAAGTAAGATCTTAACCTGAAAAATCTGGTAATTCCTCATTTCTGTTAGAGTCATGCAACTAGTAAGATTTTTTTGCTCAGAATGCTGGGATTTAAGTTTGATATATAAGTTCCATCTGTAAGATAGGAATGAATAAACCAGTGCTAGTGGTTGAAATGCTGTAAAATGTCACTTAAATGTGTGACACATTTCTTCACATGTTGATCGCACAGCCCTACCTAAGAATAGTATGTCTTTCTCAGTAAAAGCACAGAAGAATAAGTACTTACAGTACAATCCAATTTTTTTTATTGTAATCAACACATTTAATTATTTACAGAGTTTTATGCTGGAGCAAATCCTGAAGGACTCAGAAATCTGTTAAAAAGACTGAACTTAATTGGAGCACAGAGAGTATTTCCAGTAAGTAATGCAGACTATATTTAGCTGAACTAGGTTGCCTGACTTGCTAAATTTGCTTTGCACCACCCTGAAATTAGAGGTATGCCTGAAGGCTTGAGGACAAGGGAGTCACAGATCTGTTGTGATTCTCATTCCACCACCAGACTAAGTCCTGAAGATCTGACATCTAATGCTAAAGAACAGGAGACTCCCTTGATAGGGAATGGTGAATATCTGCCTGCAAAGCGATGTCCTACTGTTGGTGTCACAGCTCAAGGCTTGCAAGGCCACAACATCTGATAGAATAAACACACCTCCAGCAGAGCAGAAATGAAGACTATGTCTAGTTCATGGCAGCTTAGATGAATTCCAGTAGGTTGCAATATTTTCTGATGAAGTCAGAACATCTATCTTTTAATAATTATTTGAGTGTTATTGCATCTGATGAACCTTGTTGAGTGTGTTAGTGTTAGACCTACACATTCAAAGTCCAATGAATTGCTCTTCAGAAAGCAACTCGGACTAGGAAAAATATCCAACATGTTGTTTGACAACTGCTGCTGAGAAACTATTAAGTGAAAAAGAAACTTAATCAACACTGGCCTTTCCAAAGCTTATGCTGCATGCAGCAATATTCCATCCACACATAAAAAGGTGGTGTTTGCAAACATAATGGACTTGAAAGAACTTACTGTCTTTGGGGAAAGGTATCTAAATAGCAAAGGAAATGAGATTCATAACAAAAGTCAGCTTCATATCAAATGAATGGGCAAACAGGATGGGAAAAACAATCTTCTCTTCAGCAAACAGACAGAAATGTAGCTGCCTAATTTGGCCATTCATATTTGAGACAGTCTTGGTCTAATTATTCTCTTCAATGTCCCCAAGGTAGTGTTAAGCAAATTTCATATATAGGGAACCCTGGCTTACATGATCATACCATGTCACACTTTGGAAAAATTAAAAGAATAAATAAAATACGATGAAAAAGTACAGTTTTAAAGTGCAACAGCTGGAACAAATGTATAGTAGTGTGTATGGCAACTATTAATATATTCTTAAATAGCAGTCAAAATGTTTACTTTCTGCAGATTGTGTAACATTCTCTATTAGGTACATGAAAACATCATTATTTCACAACATGCTTTTCCTTGAGGTATATATTGTCAGTTACCCCAGTTTTTTGGCACTCACATAATAATAATATAAGATTTCAGAAGCAGTTTCACTGCTCTGGCAAAGACTATACTGTAATAGACATAATATCTGAAAAGAAATAGATATGCTAGTCTAAACCAAAGGAAAAATAATAATTCAGCCTTGTACAATTAATGTTAATGCATTAGTGCAGTGACATATGTAAGAAAATTGAATTCTTTTCATTGCTTTAACATGGTGGGAGATGAGCTCACTGTGACCTGTACTGCATTACTCTTGATTTCACAGGTTCTGTGATTTAACTGGAGTACATAATTTAAAGACAGGATCAGTGTCCTAGAAATCATTGCACAGCAGTGGTTTTAAGAGCATTTTTGCAAAAAAAATTGATGCTGCTGTTTGCAGAAACTGCCCTTCAGCAGTGAGTACACATAAGCTGTTAGCAAACATCTTGACATAAATGATGGCACTCACTGGAGAAAGAAGTGACCGTCCACACAGGTGTTTTTAGTTAGGAAGCATATGCTTGTAGATGGCTGTGCAGAGAGAAAGCAGGCTGTCATCTCACTGGAAGATAAACCTTCAAAGATCTACTAGCCAATCATGTAAGAATCAATAGTTTATTCCACCAAGGATGCCTGTGGATTGAAATCTGGTAAATAAAAGTTTTTGCATTTAGATTGAAATTTTATACAATAACAAAGTCCTGTGAAGGATCTGTAGTGCCTTCTCCTGTCATTGTTTAACTCTTACAAACTTCATGGACAAAGGGCATTGTCTGTACTCTCATTTCACTGGCTTAAAGAATAGACAAGCAAAAAATTTACTGTATTTTGAAAATACAGATGTCAAGAAAGTGTTTATGTGTTCCAGACAACATCTCAGCGATGGAGTGAATATTGTTCCTATTTCTAGGCTACATAGGACTAAAAAAAATCTTAAAGAACTACTGCCGTGACACCAACAAAATCTTCTTATTTTTGCAGATCTCAGCTGGTGTCAGCTTAGTTCTCCTATCAGCCTGATCCTGACAGTGTGATTTTGTGATCTGGGCAAGGTGTTGATGTCGTGGCATGATTCAAACTTGATATATGGCAGATGGAACCTGGCAACTGGACCTTGTGCCGCACTTGTGAGTGATGTTCAGGGTGCCCTTATGCGCAGCAGTAGTGCTTTGCCCACTCTGCTCCTCCATGATGCCAGTGCATCTCACCCCACTGCCCTGACAGCACAACAAACCTACAGTAGTTTTTTTGTTTATTGTGCACATCAACACAAAGCACTTTATTATTTAAATGGTCAAATACTTAATTAAATCCATGATCCTATTTACTATTTTCTGTTAATATTTACTGTTGTTATAACTGCTATGGTTGGTGCTGTGGTATTGCTTAAAAATGAAAGAGAGGGATGTGTGGGTGACTGAACCAAGCATTGTAATGAAAATAAAGGGAAAGAAAAGTTGCGATTTGCAAAAGGTCAGGGGTACCTAGTCTCTAGAAAAACGTAAAGATCCTAGACAAATGTTGAACATTTACATTTACTCATGTATTTGTAACCCATCACTAGAAGTCCTTTATGGAATCTGCTGCTAGAGTAACAGATCTGTTTAAGCTTCTTGACTTCTATAAATTTGTGATTGCTACAACTTCAAACATCATAGGAAAAAAACATCTCACAGTATTTATTTGCAACCATGTTGTGAATTCCCCCTGTCTAGGTGCACCTGGTCTGTAATCCTTGCTCCCTCCTCTTGTGTTTCACTGGATTTTTTCTACAGCTGAGCCAGTGATTAAGATATCTTCACTTTTTTTTCTCTGCATTTTCTCAGAAGGAGAAGACTAAGCATCAGCTGTTCCATGGAATTCACCTCCCAGGAAGGTAAAAGCAAAGAACAGAGGAAGAGGTGAAAAGGAGCAGAAGTACCTCTTGATACCATCTCTCACAATATCCTTCTGGACAAAATGTCCAGCACACAGCTGAATAACTATGCTATGCAATGGGAGAGCAACTGGCTCACAGGATGAGTGTAAAGAGTTACAGTGAGTGGAGGGACATCGGACTGGTGACCTCTCAGTAGTGGGTTTCCACAGGGCTCTATCCTCAACCTTGTGCTCTTCAACATCTTCATTAATGACATGGATGAAGGACTGGAAAAAATGCTAAGTTTGCTGACAACACTTAACTGGGAGGAGTTGCTGACTGCCTTGAAGGCAGGGAGGATCTGCAGAGATACCTCAACTAATTAGAGATAGACAATGACCACCCGTATGAAGCATAATAAGGACAAATGCCACATTCTGCACCTGGGATGGGGCAGCTTTGGTTGTGGGTGTAGACTGGGGAATGAGAGGATGGAGAGAAATGCTGTGGAAAGGGACCAGTGGGTCCTCGTTGATGGCAAGTTGAACTTGACTCAGCAGTGCCCTGGCAGCCAGGAGGGCCAACCCTGTCCTGGGGTGCTTCAGGCACAGCATCGCCAGCCGGGCAAGGGAGGGGATTGTCCCACTCTGCTCTGCACTGGGGCAGCCTCACCTCGAGTGGTGGGGGCAGTTTTGGGTGCCACAGTGTAAGAAAGACATTAAGCTGTTAGGGAGTGTCCAAAGGAGGGACACAAAGATGGCAAAGGGGAAGCCATCAATGGGTCTGGAGGAAAAGCCTTAAAAGGCGCTGCTGAGGACACTTGGTTTGTTCAGCCTGGAGCAGAGGAGACTGAGGGGAGACCTCATTGTGGTCTTCAACATCCTCAACCTCAAAAGGGGAAGTGGAGTGGCAGGGACCAATCTCTTCACTCTCACAACCAGTGATAGGACCTGAGGAAGTGGCATGAAGCTGAGTCAGGGGAGGTTTAGGTTGGATATCAGGAAAAGGTTCTTCACCCAGAGGGTGGCTGGGCACTGGAACAGGCTCCCCAGGGAAGTGGTTACAGCACCACGCCTGAGAGAGTTCAAGAAGCCTTTGAACAACACTCTCAGGGTCTCTGTGATATGGTGTGATTCTTAGGGTGTCCTGTGCAGGGCCAGAAGTTGGACAGGATGAGCCTTGTGGGTCCCCTCCAACACACCTTATTCTGTGATTCTATGAATCTGTGAAAAGTAAAACTGTGAAATAGCATTCCTTTCCCTAAGATCAATCAATTGCCATAATCAAGTATGTGGCAAAATGTGGCAGAAGTATGGAAAAAAGAAGTAGTTTCTTATGATTTAAGTCTTGTCATATAGTACCATAGGCCTGGTTCTCTTTAATTACATCTTTTCTCACTTTTGGATGTTTAAAAAGTGTTCCAGCTATTTTTTCTTGGTGTTTCTGTGGCTTTTAAATCATTGAGGACTTTCTGACTTCTTTTTCCTAGCTCTATGGCATTTTGTGGGAGTAATATACACTGTTTTCCTTGCTGGTTTTTCTGTTAGGCAACTCTGAAGGGCCTCTTTGGTTTGGCAGCTTAGCACTGATTTTGTGGCCTATAAATGATTGCTTGTTTGCTTAGTTCTGACTTCACTACTTCTCTGGACTTGTTTTCTTAACATGTAGTTCTTTTTTCTCCTTCCCTGCTATAGGCAATACCCTTGTTACTTCAGGAGATGAGTGAGCTGGACTGACCTGACCTGCCATGGGGTGGTACCCAGGTCCACACGAGTGCCCGGGAAGGGGAACCTAACACTGCTGTGGGAACAAGTGACTGCCTGGCCCTGTCTCACGCTGCAGGCAGCAGGTGCTGACTGCTGTGCTGACAGGAAGGACACCCTGACTCAAACGGAGCCATAGAGCCAGCTACCTGAAGCCAAAATGATGACTGCGTGAGAGGCTCCCTCTGGACATGCAGGCTGCCTTCAGTCCTATCCTTTGCTCTGGATCCTGCTCTCATTTCTGTGAGCTGGGTCTCTGCTTCTCGCTTGCTGTACAAATCACAAGTACACATCACTTCATTTGAGTATCTTGTCTAGTGCAATAGAGGAATTCTGGGGGGGACAGACATGCATAGCAGTGTTACAAGATTTTTCAACTACCTTAACCTTGAGACTATGTCTTTATAACTTGTCTTATTCCTTGCATGCTTTGCAACTTGTTCAATAAATGAGGCAAAAGACTTCCAGACAGCAGATTTCTTCTGTAAACAAACCTGTTTTATTCCCCAAGCATCACATCCCATGCTCTGACTGATAAAATACTCCTGTAAAGAAGAAAACAGCATGTAAACATGCAATTGGGCTACCTCATCATGCCAACACATAAAGGGGGGTGGTGAAATAAGTTGTACAAATTTCTTTCTTCCTTAGATTTTGAGTGCTTGGCACAGTCTTCACATTTTATCAAAAATGTACTCCCTTTCTTTCTGAAATTAAGCTAACTCCTTCCACTTTGACAAATTAATGGGGATGGACATTTCAAACTCTAAGCACAGATCTTAATCACAAACCTAGCACAACAAATGCTAAGTATCAGGCTGTCACCCTTTTGCACAGGCTGTGCTATTCCAAGAATAGAGACATGCATTTTCCAAGGCCTTCACCACCATTCTGCTGTGTGGGATTTCCTGATCCAGTCACTTGTTTTCAAGAAGAGCTTTTTCCAAGTGCTCAGAACTCATCTGTTCCTGTCCTTAATTTTCTAATCTATGCATTTGCCCAGCTCATCACACGTGAGTTTTTACACTACTCTCTTGCTTTCCTCTACGAGTGGAATGACTTAGTCTGCTTTACAAGTGAGCCTACCACATGTATGATCTAACTTTAAATGATCCTGATACTTTTAAAACAGCAATAAATTCCAGATTAAAAACCAGCAGCTTTACACTGAGGAAGCCCAATCATAAAACCATCCCTTTCTACATCTAGGCATTCTTAACCTGTGTAACTCAGCTGACCTGTTGCTGTTGTGGGTGTTTTCCAAGTTGTCAGGGAATGACAAGAAAGGTTAAGAAACCTGTAAGCATATAACTGTCTATGTCAGCATCTGTATGGCACAAAAATCAGTGTATGTGTGCCTAGAAGTTTTTTGTTTCACTTGTTGCCTCACTAAGAGCCTTCAAAATTTTAAGAGGTGAATGCATTATTTTAGGACCAATGACAAGTGATTGATCATTTCATAGGACAGGAATTATAAAGTCCTTTTCCATCCCTCATGGCCAAAACAGGGAAGATGAGTAAGCAGGTAGGAAAAAGCCTCTTTCCAGAATCGGTACCATTGCTATGTCACTAAAATGTCACATTGCTAGGTGTTTGAAAAATATTTCCTTGGAAATATAAAAAATTTACAATTATTACTTGCCAGAGAAAATCCTGGCAGCCACGTCAGGTCAGAAGAAAGCTGCTCAGCCATCGCACTATCTTCTGAAGGTGTGGGGCAAATGGAACAGAGCTGCAAGGAGTCCTGTCCCCCTTACAACTTCCCACTCACAGCTAGGTCACTTCTCTGACCTTGCAATTTCAGTATCCTGCAGGAAAATTCTGACTGGAATTGGTGAAAGGGCCTATTTTTGAAAGCAATTGAGATGTTGAGAAACCCAGAGGCACTGTTGCAATCAGTGTCTGGTGCCAGGTAAGGGTCCAACACTGAGGGTGTGTGTCAATAGACCGTTGCCCTAAATGAACATCCCTACAGTACTTAGGTTCTTGTAAGGTCTCCACAAAAATTAAACTGTTTGCCTTATCAGCGAGTATAGCAATTAACAGAATATTTTTAGTATAACTGCCTTTTCCCATATGATTGGCAGCTAGATGGAAAGCTACAGTCAGCACTGTTCAACAGGTAAGTCCTGCAGCTCACCAGCAAGTTCTTCATGGGTCACCTGTGGCCATGACCAATTTGGCAAAACGTGGTCCCAGCTGCTCAGGCAAGTGGCAGCTCAAAGGAGGAAGAGAGATCAAACACAGACCTGGCAGAGCATCAGCTTGGCACAGATCATCCAGGCTAGTACACTTGAGGATAAGAACCTTGGTCACTGTCAGATCCCTTATAATTTCTTGCTACAGACTCTGCCTTTTATATCAATAAGAAATTATGTAACAGCCTGTCTTCCTGTTTGAAACTGCTAGCACTCATCACTGCTTCTCTGCTTCTCCTCTGTTTCCCCAGTACTCTTACAGGCAGCCACATACCTTTTCCTTCCCCAGATGTTATCTGTGTGGATCCCTTTTGATTCGGTGTGTTTCACTGGTATCCAACCTCATGTTCTCCAAACCAGGCTCCTTTATTTGTTCTTCTCTTGAATGATTTTACATAACATTCCAAATGACATTTTTATTGCAGTATTTTCATGGTCCTGCAAAATTTGCCAAGGGAGGTGTTTTACAAATAATATTATTACTTTGAAGACTCAGTCCTGTGGAATCACAGAACATGTGGTTATGTTTAAATACATTTGTTTTCACTGTGTGTCATATCTATTATGATTTTGCCTCACTGTGTGATATTGGTGCAGTAAGTGGTATTTATCTGTAAGATACCAACAACATGATTGCTTCAAGTGCAGCATGTCGGATTGTCTCCTTCTGAGAGATGGAGGTGATGCTTCAGCATAACCTTGCCTGACCTCCAGGGGAGCCTTCTAAATCTAAGGCAGAACTAGTGATTGTACTGATCCAGGACAGCAGCCTGAGAAGGTTCTCACTGTATTTTCACAACCATTACTGATCAGGTCAGTTGGTCCAGATCCTACTTAAGGGCCTGTTTGCTGATGCTTCTAAAGCTTCTGAAGCTTCTGAGCCATGCAAGCACAGCTACTTTCTGTGTGCGGTAAGAGAGCAAGTCACAGCAAAGTGAGCAGGGTGGCCAGTATGTCTCTCCTCAAGTGTTCCCTGCAAGCTGTTTCTAGGTCAACAGGTTTGGGGCTGACTGTGTAGGGAAAATAGTGATGAAGTTAACACACTGCAAAGACTCAGGATTTCTGTCTTCATTGGTCTGATTTTAACCTTGTCACATAAAAGAATAATTAAAGACTTAATTAGAGTTAAATAATGCACAAAAGATGGGATTGGCAATGGGCTAACTGCAGCTGAGAACCCAGCCCAGACAGCAGCAAGAAGGAGGGTGTAGAAACAGTCTGAAGGAAGCTCAGCTGGGAAATAGTGAGTGTCTTCAGATTATGGTAAGAGAAGACAATTTCTCTGAGAAGGTTTCAAAGGCCAAAGGCTCTGTCTTAAACACAAGGTTTATTCCTCTAGAACCACATTACCCTGTAAAGAAAAATCTAAAAGGGATGGTTTAGCATGATCTCTATTGCCCAGTTAAGAGTGCTTTGTGCTTTCATATGGAATTTTGGCAACATATTTGAACCAATCAATTAATTTTTTTTGTTCAGCTTGTGGTCCACAGACCTATAGGTTTCTGTATTATTTTAAAGGCTCCGGGAAACTTGACTAAGAAAGGCACCTGTGCAAGTTGCAAGAATACATGTGGGGTTCAGCTGTCAACAGCTTCAGTGGAAGTTTCTTTTTGGCATCACAGACTCAAAAAGGTTGAAAACTGTATGTTCAAGGTAATAATAACTACTTAATGGCATATGTGCACATCCTCCTAGGGATATTGTGGTGACCAGAGCAAGAGGAACATTCCAGCTAGGAGCTCCATGATCTCTGTGGAAAAACTTCTACTGCCATATATTTAAAACTTCCTAGCATGCATGGTGTTTTAAATTTGTTCAGTGTTGTTAGAAATGACCAGACTTCATAGATGTAGGCTTCAAGCCATACAGAGCTCTAGATCCACTGAGATGCTAGAAAGAAAAAAGCTGATGCCTGGATATAATCTACAATTCTCTCTCATGATGAGAGATGATAAATGATGTCTAGGCCTCACAAAATGTTTTCCTCTGGTGGATAATTATTTCGACCATGTTTGGGCAAAGTTTCACCCTGTTCCAATCTTATGTGTACTGGAACAATTCTTACTTAAATATCTTAAGCTCAGATAAAATCAGGTTTCTCTACAGAAGTGAAATGTTCAAGGTCACTTTCGTTGTCCATTGTATCTAAAGGCAAAGAAATAAATAAGTATGGGTCTGGACTTTAAAGAAGGTATAAATTCAGTCAAAACACAGTCAGCTTCCTTTCCCCATCTTTGTATTTACATAATCACAGGCAGAAAATTGCCTGCTCCCAAAACAGAGACGAACAGTTCTTAAGCCTCATCTGCAAGGGATGCTCACTGTTTCCAGCAGCATTACTGAAGCAAAAACTCCAGAAAACCCTTCATGCACATATCCTTGCAGCAGAGAAAAATGGCTCTTTCAGTTTTTCTCAAGCCATTTCCTACATACTATTAGGCTAAAACAAGCATGTCAGAACACAAGTATCTGCACAAGGCCTAATACCAACTCCCAGCCCCAGCTTACAACTGGATAATTTCTATTTAAACAAGCACTCACTCTCAGGAGTTGTCTGTTTTCTCTTACACCAAAAACCTGAAGAATGGATAGACTTATTTCTGGTTAAAGACCAGTAATAAAAATGAACAAATGGTCTTCTGGTAGGTTTTATTCCCAGACATTCTGCACACCCTGATGGAATTACGGACCTGCTTCCTCATGCTTAGTAAAACCTGGCAAGCAGTTTTTCATTAATTAATGGATATCTATGACTATCAAGAAGACATTTTTAAACATGCTGTCTTTTGAGAAGGAAAAAATGTTTCCCAGCTCGCTTCCTTCCACTTTTCTTGTCTGGTTGATTCTTTTACATCAATCAACAGCCTTGAAAGGGTAGATTTTGTTAACTCAAACATGAACAGTAGAAAGAATAGTCATTTTATTTACTTGATCTGCTCTTTCTTCAAGCTCAGCACCTTGCAATCTCTCATAGGTAGGATGAACATGAGAAAATCAGTAATATGACAGTGCTCCACTATCACTGCTTAAACTTCTATCTGTCCTCCTTCACTTCCATGTTTTTGCAGTCTGTCAGTAGGTTTCGGAGTCCATAAATGTGCTCAGATCCTTCCATCAACTGCAAAAAGTGCACTGTGCAACATTTTGGTTTCACAAGAAGGGACACCTGAAATTTCTGCCCACATCCTCTTCTCTGTGACTCTGCCAAAGTTTATGTGAAAAACACCCTTGCCCCAACAGTGACTGGAACCCTCCTCTTGGTTCCCGGAGGATGATCATGGGTGTTCTGGGCCATACCATTCTGAGCCTCTGTTCCACTGCCTGTGTATTGTGAATGCAAGGCAGGATGCATTGCCATCAGTGTGTTGGAGATACATCTTCTCTCACACCTGGACATCTTATACCTGTCAGAGAAAGAGCTTTGGGCACTCACATGGATTAACCCCATCTGGCAACTAAATACCACACAGCTGCTCACTCATTTCTCCCTCACCCTCACTCCCTCTGCCATGGGGAGGAGAATCAGAATGAAGAGGTAAATCTCTGTCATGGGTTCAGCTAGGGTACAGTTAATTTCTTCTCAGTAGCTGTTGCAGTGCTGTGTTTTGGATTCCAGATGAGAATGGTGTTGATAACACTGATGTTTTGGTTTCTTGCTAAGTTGTGCTTATCCTAAGTCAAGGACTTTTTTCCCCTTGTCTCATGCTTTGCCAGTGAGGATGTAAAAAAACAAACTGGGAGGGAGCATAGCTGGGACAGGTAACCCAAACTGACCAAAGGGGTACTCTCCATCACAGAATGTCATGCCCAGTATATAAACTGGGGGAATTTACTTGGAAGGAGGGCCAATCTAGGGGAAGCGGGGTCTGGCATCAGTCATCAGGTGGTGAACAATTGTATTGTGCATCACTTGTTTTTCCCTTTTAATTATCATTATTATTATAATTTACTGTTATTACTGTATTTTACTTTATCTTCAGTTATTTAACTGTTCTTACTTTAACCTACAAGTTTTACTTTGATTCTCCTCTCCATTCCACAGGGGCGGGGGGGAGAAAAGGGGGTTGAGTGAATGGCTGTGTAGTCCTGACTTTCCAGCTGTACTTAAACCATGACAGCCTCATGGGCTGAGATGAGAACAGTATTATAATTGAAACAAAAATGTATCTACTCAATAATAACATAGTAGTAGTAGTACTAGTACTAGTAATAGCAATGAAAAGGAGAGGGAGAAAAAGAGCCCAAGAGAAACAAGTGATGCATAATACAACTGCTCACCACTCACCAATAGATAGCCAGCCTGCCCCTGAGCAGAGATCAGCCTGTTTTCCAAGGAACTCTATGCAGTTTATGTACTGCACGCTGTTCTGTAGTATGGAATATCCCTTTCTCCAGTTGGGGCCACCTGTCCTGGTCGTGCTCCCTCTCAGCTTCTCGTGCACCTCCTCACCTGCAGAGCAAGGACACCAAAAAGTCCTTAGGGTGAGCATTACTCAACAACTAAAATATCAGTGTGCTATTGAAAGTATTCTCATAGTAAATTCAAATAGAGCACTATACCAGCCACTAAGAAGAAAATGCAGTCTGTGCTGTCTGAAACTAGGACAGGCACAGGCTCCATCCGACATGCAGTCCAGACAACAAAGGGTGAGCTTTAGCAGGTAAGAAGAGCCTTTAGAGAAGGCAGATACACCAGATGTTTCTATCACATTGTTGCTAAAAGCTTGCTGAAGCAACAGCAGTTTTTTTTCTTAAGTCAAATAAAAAACAGTGGAAGGACATGTTATCTCAAAGTAGCTACTTTCACTGTAAAGTAAACAATTCCTATTAAATTTAAATGAGCCTGATATAAACCTAAGCTCAATCAAACCAAGAATATCCAGTCCAGTAAGTTGTATTTAATTATATTATACCCTTAGAATTTTCTAGTGTAGTTCTCATCTCAGTTTCCTTTGCTTTTCAAACTGTCAGTGAAATTTTTGCAACACACTGTATTCAGGGAAGAACTTCCACTGGGGAAACTATTTAAATAATTTTGTTATGTCTTTCCATCTGTTGGTCCAAGTGTACACACAGTTTTTACTAAATATGAAGTAAACAAACTGCTGCATCAGTCTAATGCTATTATGCAGACTTAACCATGTCAGCACAGGGCTCTGAAGTACTTGGATGAAATAAGCTGTTTAAGTATGAATCCTTATGTTGAGATGTTCCAAAGCAATCTGGTTTATACAGAGAATGAAATGTGCCAGAATGGGAGGAAAAAAAATGAGACTCAAGTGAGCTGAGAGTCATACTGACCTGTAACCTCCTTGCATCTAACAACCTGCACTTTAGGAGGTTACTGCAGGGACAAATCCATGGGCCATCCTGTCATGAACTAAGCACATATTTACTTCTTTGTTTTTCAACCCATTTACACTTAGGGGCTCTGAGGGCTTCTGAGTTAAAAAGTTCCACATCTGCACAGTGGAAAACAGACTTCAGGGTGCTTCAGGCACTCTTACGACTTCGTTGCCCTTTAGCTCCAGAACAGATTCCTATTTCCCCCTCCTTGTCACCTGTGGTTTACAGGTGTCACTGACTACCTCTTAAGACTGTTTATTTTCTGGCAGATATTTTGTTCATTGCTCTGTTCTTCTTTTGTTCTCCCCCATGACATTAGGAGACCAGGACTTCTGGCAATACCACAGCAGACATTACACCATGATAAGCACAAACCAGATCAATTTCTGACTGAAACACCCCATGATGTGCTTACCCTTTGGCTAGTGTAGAACACTGATTAGACAGCTTTGGAGCCTTCCCACTCCTACACAAACCTTCCCCTGCCATATTCTCTCCCCCTCTTTTTGACCAGCCTCTCTCTTGTGATAGCGTCTCATGAGAGTTTTTCTGAGGCCTGTTTTATACACCCCTATGCCCCTGTCAGAGACTCATCTGTGCCATCTGGTACTTGGTCCTCCAGGGACTCCTGTAGACTTGTGAGGCACCATGATCTTTCTCACACATTTAACAGAGTGCATTCTTCCGCCTTAATTACCATGACATCTGGAGGAAAAATAAATGTTTTCATATGAAAAAATTATATTCCTGAGAATCCATGACCACACAGCTAGCATCTGGGGAAATTACTCTCTTTGGGACAGCCTCTTGGGTATGCAGTTAGCATCTGTGTGTGAATGTAAGCTGTCTTTCTAGAGGAATCCATGGGTTTTGGGCTGGTCTGCAGGGAACTGTGGGGAGCCAGCTGGTCTGCCCAGGTCCAGAGCCACCTGATGAGGCTCCCATCCTTGGTTTGGCTTTCTGTGCCATCAGCAAGCTGTCTCCTGCCTTTGTGCTTTCCAGGCCAGCCATGTGGGTGTGTGTTGGAGTTGCAGCTCCGGAAAAGAGTGACCCTGGACTGGAGAGACAAAATAAAAGCCTTCTAGATGGGCTGAGCATGAAGAGCCATGAGACTCCGGATAAAGCATGGAGCTGCCTGGTCCCTGGGTGCCAGTCCACTTTGTTCCCTGCAGGCAGGGACCAGATGAAGCTGCACCAAGCAAATTGCCTGTGCTTGCTCCTCTGCTTGCCAGCTCTTGCCGGCTCGCAAGACCTATCTGTGCTTGCAGAGGTCTCTCTGAGCAGTGGATTTGCTAGAAGCACATCTAGATGAAGATCTCCAGGTACAGCTCCCCAGTCCAGCACAAAGCTGCATGGGATGGTCCAAGCCATTTCTGCAGTGCAGGGCATCCATGTTGCTGTGTTTCCTCTTCACCTTCCAGAAAGTAAGGCATCCTGATGGGTAGGAAATACACAGTCCAGACCAAAAGACATGTCCCTGATGTGAACAACGCACTGGATAAGCGTTGAGAGCAGCTCACTGACTGCGTGGCAAGGGCTGAGTCTGATGTGTCCTGAGAGCCAAGCTGACTCGCAATAAACCACTGGAAACTGGAGGAAGTGTCACCCCAGATGCTGCAAGCAGACTCTAGCACTGAGTTAGCTGGATCTGAATTGCATTCTGATCCAATCACTGCCCCCAGGGCTTTGCACTTTGGGCAGTGCATGGGCACTCACTGTGTGGACAGGGTCCCTCCCTCCATTTCCCTGGGGCTTTCCGTGCTCTCGGGGGATCCCGGCGGTCACTCCTCCTCCCCTGCAGCGGCGGTGCCTGGCTCGGTCGGGGGGTGGCGGGGGAAAAATGGGGGGCAGAGGGAGGACGGCACATCTGACTCCCGTGCCTGAGTGGGACAGAGTGCAAAGGTGATGGCGGTCCCAGGGGAACACCTGGGGACAGGGAGGGTCCCGGGCACCTTGCCGCGCTCCGGTCTAGCTCTCAGAAACAAAAAAAAACAACCAAAAAATACAACCCAAAGAAACATGACAACCATACGAAACCAACAATTAACAAACAAACAAACAAACAAACAAACAAACAAACAAACACACGCACACACAAAAGCCACCTAAAAAGTGAAACGAGACCCCCGCTGTCCCCCGTGTCTCCGGAGGACGAAGGAGCGGCGCGGCGCAGCCCAGGGGGAGGGCGCTGGGTGCCGCGGGGCAGGGGAGCCATGCACAGCCCACGGGTGCTACATTAAGTCCCCGCGCGGCGCTCCCGGCCCGCGTGTGCGGAACCCGGCGGGAGGAGGGAGGGTGACTAATCCCCCTTTTAAAAACCAGATTTGTCCCCGCCTGGCCCTCTGGTGCGGCGGAGGACAGTATCGGGACGGCGGCGGCCCCTCCCCGGTGACGGCCGGCGCAGGCTCCGCGGGCGGCGCGGACGGGCCGCTGTCCCGCCAGGCAAAGGCGGCGGCGTGCGAAACCGGGGCTGCGTTTGTGCTCTCCGGAGAAAAACGGGAAGCAAACGTCGGCGGCTGTCGGAGGGGACATCTTTTTATCGCCTCGGACAAAACGCAAATAAACGCTATAGCCCGAACTTATCAAGTGATCTTCGTGACCGAGCGTTTCTCGCTGTGTGTTCGGTTTGTTTTTCCAGGACCTAAGCAATTTTTAATGTACTATACACTTCCCGCTTAATCCCCCTCGTTTATTATATAATTACGGTTTCAAAGTGATTATGTAATTAAAATCATGTTTCACTGCAGCGTACTTCAAAAGGAAGGCACCCTTCCCCCGCATTATTTGCCGGTGATGTCATAATTTCCCTGTGATATTTAAAATAAACACATTAGTCCAAGAATTCTAAACATGTCTGAAAGTATATAATGGAATTGATTGGCATAAAGCAACGGTGAAACCTATCACTAGTTTAATATATTTCTATGCTCCCATGCAGTGTAAATTATAGGATAATGGGGTGCAGGCGATGGTAAGCTCTGTTTATATAATCCATTTCTTCACACAAGTTCCCATTGCTTTTCCTTCCCTTTGCTGTATGTGGTGGTTCTCTGATCCTACTGACCTCAGCCATGTGTTTTCACTTTTTCTTCTGATCTCAATTCCATGACCAGCGGGGAATAAAATACAAATTGAATAGTAACCATTCACAGGCCACTCTTTTCAAACTGTTGTTAAGCCTTCTTTGTCTTGTCTAGCAATTGATAGATAAATGTGTCGTATTTTACCCAAGTCTTTCTTCTCTCCTTGTTAAGCTTTGTTGCCCCAAGTTCCTTAGTCCATCTTTCTCTTTTTCTTTTTAAAGAAAATCATTTCATCAGGGCTTGTCACCGAAAGGGACCGTTCCCTTCATTGGCAGTACAACGGGTGATGGTTAAGCAGCGGAATTGGACAAAAATATCAGAAGGGGGAAATAAAGGAATTCTCCCAACATTTGGTCCGATCTATTCCCAGCACGACTGGAGGTTAATTTTAAATTTGACTTGTTTCTTCTGTACACAGTAAATAAAGTGCTCCCTGGGCTGCACGAAGTTCCTTTCTGAAAAGGAGAAAGTTAAGTACTCGACAAGGGAAGAAAATAAAAAAAGCCCTCCTCTTTTCCCTCTGCATGTCTCTTTCATTTCAAACCTGCTTTCTGCGCTCTCAGGCGGGGCTGACGCTGTTTATTCAGCTTTTCTTGACAATGAAAAGCAACTAAGGGAAGTTTAAACCATCTCTTGTTATTTTGTGGCTTGTTTTTCCAGCAGTCTTCTCCACGGCTGCTTCTTTGGGGATATAATGCAAAAGAAAATAATTTGGAAACCCATTATTCCATAGAGAAAAACATGTCATCAATCCTATGCCCTTTATTTGATAAAAAACCCTAATTGTTGTGAAGGTTTCTTCCGTGATTGTCTAAACTGCAGAACAGCTATGGTTATAATTATTACCAAACTGGCAACGTGCTGAAGGCAGTCTGAGATAATTTAGCATATATATTTTAAACAGCCTGGTTTAAATGTCCCTTTTTTTTTTTTTTTTTTAAAGGCTTACTCCATCTCTATTGCAAACCGGGGTTTAGCTATTAACAGCTGTTTTAAAAGCGGTGGTTGAGAAGAGGGATCTTTTGTTGTGCCCCTTTTTGAAGAACTCCTGCTCATAAGCAAACATTTTGAAGAGTGCATCGGTCTCTAATCAAAATAATCCAGATTCTTGTGTGAAAGGTAAATATTTTGCAACCACATTACTGGAGCTGAAATAACTAAACAAGTCAGACACTGAAATTAGCAACGTGGTGAAGTGTGGGCAGTGAGAGAGCTGCAACACGGAGAAGAGGTCCTCTTAACCTGCTAAAAGCTGTCGAGTGTTTCTTCAGCAGAAAACGCTGCCGCGAGGTTTCGAAGGAAACGCAATTTAGCAGAAAAATAATTTTCGAATTTTTTCTGGAGACAGCGACCGTCTGAAGTGAAGCTGTATACCTGTAAAACGAGCCCCCGTGTATCACATGCTTCATATTAAACTTTCATGCAGTTTTCCTTCGCTGTTTTTTTCCAGCTAAAGGATTCTTATAAACTTTCCTTCGTTTATTTAAGTCTGGTTTTCATTGCTGCAGTTTTGCATGGTTTGCCTTTGTTTAGTTTATTAACCCACAGGGTTACTTTAACTAAATATTTGGGCTGAATACTTTGGGGTTGGATTTCAACGTTTTCTAACAAAATTACTGAGTTTTTTGAAGCCACACAGAGAACTCTGTGTTGACTTTATTAGTCAATTTAACAGGCTATAAGGAAAATAAAAATAAGAAACATACTAGTGTATCCCCTCCAGTGAGGATTGGGGCTGAAGCTGGTCTCTTATTTAGTATTTCAGATGCTATCGAGGCTGCATTAACTTTACTAACGTTTTAATAGAATTGTCAAATGTACAGCACCTCTGCTCTGCCTAAGCCTCGTGCGGTGCCCGATGTCGATCGCGGAGGTATTTTTAAGCCCCCCACGAAGGGGAAAAAAAAACCCAACAAAAATAAGAGTACCTCTCTTTGTGCTTGCTGCCTCACGCCTCGGGCAAAGGGTGAGGGATGGCCTGGCCGCGGGGGAGGCACGGTCAGGGACGCTCGTCCGGCCCCGGAGGGAGCCCGGGGGGACCGGCGCAGCCCTGCTGCGGCACCAAAAGGGTCCGGAGGCTGCGGACTTGGGCTGAGCCCTGCCCCATGTGCCGCCTGGGGAACATTCCCCGCCCCATATCCTGGCAGTCTCTCCTTGTAGTCTCCCGTTGGGGTTGGCATGCTTATTTTGGGTGCTCCTTGCTTAGTTTAGTTTAGTTTAGTTTAGTTTAGTTTAGTTTAGTTTAGTTTTGGTTTGGTTTGGTTTGGTTTGGTTTGGTTTGGTTTGGTTTGGTTTTGTTTTTAAAAGCATTTGCCCTGCTGCCGGACTGGGATTAAAAGTAGCACGTTAGCCTGGGAGATATGGGCACTTGAAGAGAGAGTGAGCTCAGGCAGTCATGCGTGTTGGGAAGAAGCTCTTCTACAGAAAGAAACCAAAATCTCCCTGGCATGGTGCCACTTGCCTGGGTTGTAGGACCCCTCGAACAACAGCAGGGTGACAGCAAGCTGGCCAGCTCTTAAGTGCAATGCACTGTCAGAAAGAAACCAGGGGACTCCTCCAGGATGCTGCTGTGGATACCAATCGCCAGTCCATACAGGAACCCTTCCATGCCTGTGGATTTTCTTTAGGGCACACATGTCTCCCAGCAAGTAACTGTCCAGTGCTGTGCTGGGCTCATGATAGGGTGCTCTACAGGTGGGTCCAGTGCTTGAAAAGTGCACTTTTATCATTTAAAGGCTAGTAACATCTTCTGGGCCTCCCCTGTGCGGGGAATGGTAAATGGGGAGGGGTAGGGAGCTTACAGCTCCCTTTTCCAGTGGGGATCTGCAGAGGTGGATAATCTCAAACCTCAAGAAAGAGAGGGTAGCAGGAAGGGTAGCAGAGTGTGGAGATGCTACAACAGCAATGAGACACAAAGACCAGTCTGTTGGTGTCTGCTCCCTCAGAAAAACAAGAGCCAATAGAAACATGTAAAGAGGGAAGAGGAAGGGGCCAAATTGGGAAAGATCTTTGCAGGGCATCTTTGAAGGAATAAACAGGGGCAAAAGCTGTCTTTATCAACATCACAGAAAAAGACATTGCTGCTTCCAAAATGCAAAACACCACAAACCAAAATGAGAGCTATACCTGTGCGGGCGAAAGAGGAAAACCCCTGTGTAAAACCTGGGTGGACATAAACAGGAAGTCAAAACTTGTAAAAAAGCCTGATCAGAGCTAGAGACAGGTTACAGGCCTGCAAGAGGACCAGCAGGTCTGTGGTCAAATATTGGAGGGACAGTCCAAAATTTTAGAAAAAGCAGCTGTGTGGTGTTAGTACCCATTAACTACTCCAATAACATTGAATCTCAGACCTAGATATTGGAGTTACGTGAATCCCAGGATAGATGTATTAGTGCATCTCGCAAGGAGATGTGCCTTCACTTGTTTTGGGAAGTCCTCAACAAGCCCTTAGAATGAAAATACAGAACTCTTGCAATACCTCTCAACTGTAAATCAGTCTATCCACAATGACCAACAAACCAGCAACAAATGTATGTCATGTCTGTCAACAGGATTAATTCAGTGTGCCAATGAAGCTATCATTTCTGATAGAGCAGCTTACTGCCAACACACAATAGAGAGGTTGTCTACTGCTATCTGGACAATAAAATGTAAATATGTAACTCCCTAAAACATGTCTCATTCAATACCATTAATGTAACATTGACATGCTTTTTCTGATACCAACATGAGACAGTAAAAACGAAAGTGCTATCTTCAAATATTATTACGTATTTTTGTTTTATTTACTTGCCATTACATCTCGCAAAATATTTTGTGGTCTCTTGAACACAAAAGGGTAGCACAGAAGGTCTGTATTAGAATCAAGCTTAGGTTTCAGAAGAAATAAAAGCTTGGAGCTTAGCTAATAGTGAAGAAATAGGATAACTGCTAAAAAGGGCTAATAAATGTTTACTCTGTTAAGTATTGCTTTTATTTCTCCCTCTCATAAGTGATCTTGCAGTACTATTATTCCAAAAAACTAAGATTACTGTATTAAAAACAGGTTTTCTAGAGCTCATTCAGAATTTTCAGGAGCAGTCTTTTATTTCACTAGGTAATAAGAAGATACAGATTTTTACTTTTTTTGAGAAATTCCATGTTTTCCTTCACTCAAAAGAGTAAAATCTGAATAATGATTGGTCATACCTCAGTCTGAAATCTGCTGAAGTGTGGCAGCAGTAAGCAGTGAGAAGAGCAAATGAGTTAGAGAAACCCAGATCAAGTGAGGAAAAGAGAATGGACTGGGAGAGGAACAGGTTAAAAGATGAAACAGAGTAAAAAAGTCATTATGGAAAGGACACCAAAACCAAAAGTTTTCTGCAGTAGCTGTGCAGCTTGATAAACTCTTCCATTGCTTTTATTCCCCATTGGACATGTAGTAGAGAAAAGCATTACTAAATCTCCACCTCAGACTTGACGTCATCAAAATCTTTATATTTTCATCTTGTTAAGTATATGATACTACAAAACTCTTGGTCCCAGCTCTCAGCTGCAGTTCCCTGCTTTGCAGAGTCTCAAAATACATACTTAGGCTCTGACTTCATTCAATATGTTAAATCCAACTGCAGCCAACATTAATTAACAAAGGAAGAAAGGGTGAACCAATTATTAGTTGACTGATCTTCCTGCCTGTCATGTTGGAAATCACCCTTAACAGCTATAGGACAAGAATGAAAAAAAAAAAAGAGCTTAGCACTTATTATATATAGAACTGAAGATATGTCTTCAGGATATTGTGTATTAACTTTTCCTTCTGATTTGAAGAATGGCCATTCACATCCCTTGGCACTGCAATCAGTATTTAAAAAAAATATCATAACAAGAAAAACCACCCCACAGCAGAACAAAACCCACACACAATAATAATAAATTACATAATTATCCAGTAATTTGAAGCAGTGATATACAGCCCACAAAATAAAAATCATTCCCACACCCCCAGTTTTATTCCTATGTGGCTTAGATGTGCATATGGAGGGGTGATAGACACTGTGTATATCCAACATGACAGAGCACTTAGACACAGAATAGAGTAAGATATCAGATTTTAATGCCATTAGTATTTTCCTACAGCAAATTCTAGTTTTGGAGATGAGAACTCAGGCCTATCCTAATCAAAGATGAGAAACTGTACAGTTTCATCAGTGCATTTTTTTAAAATGAGTATTTTAGAGTGTTGAGTATCTATAATATACATGCTTAACTATTTGTTATGTAGAATTTTGGTCTAAAAACAATGAGAAATATGGAATATATGGTAGCAATATTGGTGCAATGCAGTTTGAAAGGTAGATGGGGTCGACTGTTGGACGATCTGTGCATGGTGATTCACATGGTGGCTATTTCAAAACAAGCCAGACGTTTCGTATGCGTGCCATGTCATCATTGATACTTACCATATTTTATGTGCTAGTGGTCTTGATCTTTTTTAGAGGTTTCTATTGTTGTGGGCACTTGAGGATGTGGAGTAATAGACAATCTCCGCAATTTAAATAGAGAAGCCAGATGTTGAGTTAGATGGGACATCAAGGCACAGAGAGGTAAACAGAGCTCCCCAAGAGCAGGCAGCAGCTCAGTGCTGCTTTCTCCAATGGGTATTTCTTTATTTGCCCTCACAGTAAAGCCCTAAATTTTTTGTGTGTGTGAAAGCTAAAATGAATTCTTTGTATAGTATGACACAAAAGGAAGCAATGCACTGTTTCTGCAATTGGCTTAGTGGACTCAGGAGCAGAGGTATAGAGGTGCAGAGGACTAGATAGAAGCAAATGCTGTCTTCTGTGAGTTTGTGCCAGTGTATTCAGCACTATAGCTCATAGCTGTGACACCAGTGTAACCACCTTTATGTAAAATATTTATGTGCACTGCCACTGTGTCTTCTTTTATTTTGTAAGATGGAGGGTTCATATATTTGTCTAAACACATATATGCACATAAATACTCGTGTTATTACCATCATCAGGGAAAGTGTGTACTGTTGTAGTTCCCCCAAGGGAACTTACTAAGTTGAGCGTTACAACCCACAACAGTAGTGGGTTGTAACGCTCAGAGAGGCATTTGAGAGAAACAGAATTAGAAGATAAACAGTTGTTTCTAGGTATGTTTCATTATCTGAGTCGGAAATCAGTGGCTTGTGATAAAGACAATGATGACACTGTGATTGCAGGTATTAGTGTTATCTGTGAGAGAATATTTAATTTTCCTGTGTTTTAGACATACTTAATTAAAAACTACTGCATCAGAAATCATGATATAAGAAATACTCTGCACAGGTTTTTTATAGAAGTAACATTTGTCTGCAAAAGGGATATACTGACTGTCTTGTACAAAATCAGAGATGTCTGTCTGCTCCTGTAATACAGCATAGGTACCCCGTTCACTTGAAAAAAAGTCATCAAAATTTTAGAAAAGGGTTGTCCATACAGATGTGTAGGTATGTATTTAGGTGGTCCAGAAGTCTGGCAAAGTAGTTTCAGCTACTGGTTACAGATTTTTATCTGCTCTATTCTAGAAATTGGTGCTGATTTGAATCAGTAATTTGTGGAGTATATTGCCATTCTTTTCTTATTGGTGCGACTAGAATTCTGCAAAAATCCTCCTTTACAAAGAAAGGTCTTCATTTAGGAGAAAAAAAATCTAATTATTTTCACAAGATATTTCCTTCATGTCAGTGTTATGATGTGAATGACAGGTCTAGCATTGTTCTGTTATACCTAAGTGAAATGCAGTCACTTCCTAGTGTAATAACATAACTGAGAGTACAGTGCAGTTTAAAACTTGTGAGGATATATGAAATATTCCTCCTAATCTATTAAATCTGAAACATAAGGAAAGACACAGTGGAAGTTTATGTGTCAGCTCATGCCCATTTTCATGGTGCTATCCAGTCTATCCTGGTTTCTAAATTAACTTTGCGAACACAGACAAAGTTAGGTACCTCCATGTTTTCTGAGCCCAGATACTAACAAAAGACGACATTATCCTCCTGTTCTTTCAGGACCTGGTGCTGAAAGCCGTCACCATCCTGACTGACAGAACAATTAGTGTTGTCAGCAGAGAAAATAGTCAGTGAACCAACTGAAGGCCAGTGTGTTTATTTTCCCACTCAGAGATGTAGTCTTCCCAGGTGGAGACTCTGAAAACATTCCTGCTAAAGCTGACATGGTTTTTACTTCAGTGAGGGATCGGTCTACCCTGAACAGGAAATTAATCCAAACATTTAAGAGAAGGCAATACAAGCTGCACTGAGTGCAGGAGACATACAGCTATGTCACTGTCTCCACACGGAGAAAAATACCTCATTTTGAGAATATTCATTTTTTCTGGTTGGTTGTTTTCCAAGCTGACCACATGTAAATGATGAAATAGGATAGTGGCTGTAAGGTTAGAAAAACTGCATAAGGCAGCATGAAGTAATAGCCTATCAGAGAAGACAAAAGTGGCATCATACGACCCTTTAATTAAAAGTCCATTACAAAACGAACTCAGAGTTATTACACTATCTAAACATACTCCCTTGTTTTTCTTCAGTTTCCAAATGTCTCTTTGTATAAACGCCGTACTACAATTAACAGCACCGAGTCTTCTATCTGTTTATGAAAGGTACCTTTTCTATTGAAAACTAATGTGTAAATTTTCTTAAAATCAGTTCAGCTAACAAAACCAGTTCTCTTTCTGCCACCGAATACACTATTTCTTAAGACATTTCTATTAGATGATATCACAGATGATATCAGAGAAGCAACACAGGACATGTCAAAGAGAAGTTTCAGCCTTCTTTTTTATGCCTTTCATTGGGATACTGCAGTAGAAGTGAATGCTCTGTGGAGTAGTGGCTTTATTTTTAGAAGTGTTATCAAGTACTAGAACTTCCTCCTGTTGCCATCTGTATCAGTAAGGATGAAGTAATTTTCCCTAGAGGATTCTGAATGGAAGTAATAGCTAGAAGGAGATAGAAAGGCATCCATGTGTAAAAATGTAAACTGTTTAACCTGCTAAACGCTGTAATTTTGCAATAACTTTTATTGATCATTTTTACAAGACAGGCCCATACAACAATGGGAAGGGGGATCTACAGAAAAGAGAAGGATTTCCACAAGCACAGCCCACTTCCAGTGCCTGTATTTGGTGGAAATCCTGGACTCTCAGTGAAGCTCCTAAGTAGTCAGTCACCTTCCATGAGCATATGAAGAAATACACAATCTTAGCTGGAGGAATTTTATCTGCAATACAGTAAAGCACAAGTACAGGAGATGAAAAGGCAGATGAAGATGTCACCACAAGCAATTGGTGCCCCTGTGCTCCAAACCTGACACACACAGCATGCCACCTAAACCCCTTCATCCTTCCCCTTCTGTATCAAATTTGATGGAAAAACTTTCTTCATTTGGTGGAAAAATCTGCTGTGGAGGTTTATGAAATGTGCTATTATGGTTGGATTTGAAACTAGAGATTTTTATTTTCTTGTCTCTTGTGACAGCTATCAGGTATTTTGTGTCACTGCTGTGTTTCAAGAGTGTAAAAAACTGATAAAAAATAGCACTACACATGGGGCAATGCTCATGTTTTAAGATTAATGTGGAACAACTAGAGAAGATTAGAGAAAACACTTAGAAGGAAAGCAAAGTATAGTGTTGATTGTCTTTTTACTGCCTGAAAGCAAGATAGCAGTCTCTTGCTGTTAGACCCAGACCTGTTCCCCAGCAGATTCCTGCATGCCATCTGCCCCAGCACAATGCTGGTGAGACTCAAGGCCAAGGAGAGCAGGATACTTGAAGCAGGGAAGGCAGCCAACATGGGATGTTGAGCCTTCAGGTAGCTTTTTCGCTTTGCTGTGAGAGCAAAACCAGAAAGGGTGCTTCAGCAAACTGGAGAAATCACCAGTGCTTGTGGAGTTACCCCATTGTGTGTTTTGATTTGCAAGCAATAAAACATCTCTTGATTTCAGATGTTGCCTTCCACAGCTTGCCCGCACCCTCAACCCCTAGTCTTAGGACTGCTGGCCATTTTACCCTGCAGTGTACACCCTCAGGTCTTTACTCTCCTAGAGGTGCTAATGAAAACTAGGCAGCTGAAGGAAGGAAAAATGCAGTTGCCGAAAAAAAAAAGGTGAAAAGAGCCACCCAAAACAAACCCCCTCCTATTTACTGAGAACCCATCTGAAAATCTATTAAGAGATGTGTGCAAACATGCAGAGGTTTAAATGAAGAAGCCTGAGGTTAAAGGCTGAGAGCACTGTGGATCCCAGCAGGGCCTCTATGCCATGCTGTAAAGCTTTTCAGGCACTCCAACACTGGCATGTCAGAGGGCATTAACAAGGGGCTAAGAAATGTACAGAGACTTTTTTTGTAGGATTAGTGAAAAGAGCAAGTGAATTTGGTTTTAGAAATTGTTAGTGTGTTTAGATACATAAATTTCAATGATGTGGGCGTGCAGGTACAGTTTGCCACTGCTTCTCTTCTCGCCCTAGGTGCAAGATTTCATCAGCATCATGGACATTTGCTGAGTTTGTTTGCTCTCTGCCGTCTATGACTTTGAGCATTTACTGTCTCTGTCCTGTTGTTGTCCCAGTCCCTTCTTCCCATCCTTCGATATTCGCCAGCAGATGTTCACCCTCCTCTGTGCTCCACAGTGTGGCTGCATCCTTGGGTGGTCCAGCTTCCCTCAGGGAAACCAAAACCCCTTGAAAAAGAAAATTGAAGCTGCAGGAAGGCAGATAAAGTGTCTTTCTTCCTCTTACTTAAAGTACAGCAGCACCAGCATATTTTCAGTTTAAAAATCTAGGGATGGTGATGTCTCTTCCAGCAACTCTGCCTTTCTCTCTGATGCTGATCTGGTCTGGCTACCCATGCCTGAAAAGTAGAGACCTGCACTACGACAGTAGCAGCGAGTAAAACAGCAGGAGAACAGTCTGTGCTGGTGGTGCCATTCCTGGGGACAGCAGGCATTTAAACGAGGGGAAATGCACATAATGCATTATGTGCAGGTTCATGGGAAAAAAACCTACAGCCAGGAAAATAAAGGAACTGGGCAATGAATGATGCATCTCGCAGGGGACCATTCCTATAGTGAGCAGTTCAGCTGCACTGGATGACACAACAGTGAGTCATGCCTCTCTGGATCACAGAGGTGTCATCTTCATTCAAGCCCCGGGAAACACAGTGTGGTACATTTACATAAGTCTTTAACTCCAGGACAGGAGCAAAGATCTGTGCCGGGTTAATGGAGAACTTGCTATCCAAGTAAAGTAATTTGCTGGCCTGAGAACTGGGAGATGCTGCTCCACTACTGTGAGCTAGGATGCAGTTTTGTAATCTGAGGCTTAATGCATGACTTGTGACATAAGCCCTTGCTGTACTGATGGCATCATCCTGGGAAATGATGTGTCTGGGTCAATGGCTGTGCCTGCATTTGCTTTCTCAGGACTGCTGCTATGTGGCCTGAGAGTGGCAAGATCAGGGAACCAGCATGGATTCCAGAATGTAATCCCAGGGGTACAACCATGGTAGAGGGAGAGCATTTCTCAACCTCAGGTCCATGTTGGACTGTGGAATGTGGGAAAGAGCCTGGTGTCATGTCCAGAACAAAGCAAACAAAACCTAAACTGGAAGAATCATGTGGCCTGAGAGACAGCTATATTAGGGACTGAGACAGGATTACAGGATCTCCTCTCCTGTGCCTTCCAATGTCCTCCATTGCTAGAGTGCCCTTAGCCCTCCTCTTCTTGCTCAGAAGCAGCCAATGATTTTCACATCTCCAGTACTCAGAAAGCCAAAATCCCCCAGAGAGTCAAGCTGTACTGTTAGCATTCACATCCTGTTTGAAATGCAGTCAAGCTCACAGCAGGACTTTTCTGTCACTCTGATGCTTCTGTTGCTTGTGACTGTCTGAAGCCGTACTTCAGATGTCCAGTTTTAGTCTTGCGCTGGTCCTGGCCTCAGCCATGTCTGTGGTGAGGCATTTGCAGGGGACTAACATTTCAGGGCATGGCAGAGATGGCTGTAAGCACAGGGTGATGGTCCAAGGAAGCTCCTGTGCCTTTTCTGGGTGTCACAGTGGGAGTGCCTGTGACCAGAATGGTTCAGGGCAGGGTCTCTCTTCCAAGTGATTTGTGTGCAGGGTGAGCCAGGTCCCCGGGGGTGTTGGTTTAGTGGGTAAATGTGGATATGACTGGAGGTCACATGATGAGCTTCACAGTAGGTAAAGAGAAGTCCATATCTGGTGAGCATCGAACTAAAGGAAAAACCATGTGAGTTTAAGACACTTTATAGTAGGGAGCAGAGGCTTCTGGAGGACATTCAGGAACAATTTCCAAGTGTTAATATAGCCCGGAGTGAAAGCATCTGACCTAGAGCCCCACAGTTCCCTGGAGGATGGTAAAGAAGTGCTGAGGGCACAGCAATTCTGCTGAAGTATTTCCCATGCTATCAAAGGATTTCTCATCCAACCTTCCCATTTCAATTTTGAGCAACAGTAATGGGAAAAACTCAGAGAAGCAAGTGGGAGCAAGATCTCCATGAGACCTATGAGTTGTGTCATATCTTACGTTAAGAATCCCTTCCTCTTTGTGCCTTCCTGCAGCTGAGATTATCTTTCTCACATTAGTGTGGCACAGTCTTGCTCTCTCCCTCTCTGTCTCCAACAGTAGCTGTAGCTGCCACCCAGCTGTGCTAATCCAGCTGTGCCCTGCAGTGCAGTCCTGGGCAGTGGGAGCCTGCAGCACAGTGCCACTGCTGTGGGTAAGCCTCTGAGCCAGGCACAGCCCTCCACACTGCTCTGCTAAGCAGAGCATCCACTGGCTGCAGAGTGTGCAGCTGTTCTCTCTTCACGGTTTATGCTGATGTGTCAGATAGCACTCCAAGCTACATCATCTCACAGTCTTGAAGGGAGGTTAGCAATGGAGGTGTCTGCTTTGGGGACCTGGGTTGCAGTGTTTCCCCATAACTCACTCTGCAGAGACAAAGTGGAGTGCATTGTCACTAAAGTGATAAACTGAGAGGCTTTTGTAAATTAGCATACGCACCTTGTCTGTGCCTGTCTGAGATACGGATACATTAAAAGCATAAACCAGGACTGTATTCTGTGCTCATGGAATTTGCATGACATTTAGTTCTTGTGCAAAATACATACTTCAGAATCTAGTTTTATTTCTATGTATTACACACATTTTTAGCCACGATGGGCAGGAAAAGAAATTATTAGAAGTGTAACCAAGTGTAAATCTTTGTCATACTGAGTTTGCAGGCAGCCTGGGAAAGAGCTCTGAAGTGGATGAACTGTCTCGTTCATCTCAACAGGTTATTAACTTTAAGGCTTTCAGTCTAAAAGCATAAAAGCCAATGCTATTACTCCCTGCCTGTGTTAGCAGGAGGCTGTAGTGAACACAGCCTGAAATCATCCTTTTCATTGCTCAGAGAGCAGTCATGGTGTTAGCCCCATCTCCGTATCACAGCTTTTGCCTTAAATCGTGGGCCTTCTAAGCAGTTAATGCACTGTTTTCCATTCCAGCATCTGCCAGGCACAGACCAGACCACCAGAAGAGAGCCCACTTTCCCACACAAAGCTTGTGTTTCCTCTCTTAGGTGGTTAGCGGTACAGAAACTTCAGCAGCTGGACACTGAGGGGTAAAAGACACACATAGGGCTAAGGTAACCCTCTGGCTTTTGCTGGAAGAGACAAGGAGTGCTCACATCGTCAGGGCCAGTGAAGATGCAAATGGAGATAATTTTCCTCATTGCCTCTTGGATGATGCCTAGGTCCACACCTAACCTACCTGAGCATGGCAGCAGGAGAGCAGGCATGCTGTAACAGGGACCTGACTCTAACCATGCAGAGGTAATGCAGAGGTTTCTCCAGAAATACTGCACTGATCCACTTCCAAGCAGTTGTCATATTTCTCTGACAATGTTTTTTGATGCTGCAGTATGGTTCCTATATTCAGACCCTCAACATTTTGAGCTTCAGATGGAACCTGATGGAAGAACTGAGTGTTAGTCCATTGACAGGAATGCTGCTGTTCATGCTTCTAACATAAGTCACCTCTCCCCACTCACCAGATTTCAAGCTGCAAAGCTGCCATGGCATTTCTGATCTGTTCTTCTCACAGTGCCACTAACTGCTGGATCTGTGCAGTGACACTTTAACACCCTCTTTGGGAGCAGGGAGAGAGGGATCAGTGAAGGATAGCAGAAGGCAGGGAACAGAGCAAGGCTGCACTCTGGAGAGGTGCTAAGGGGTAAAAGGAGACTATTAAAGATCAAGGTAGTGCACCTTGAGCAGAGTACATAAGATACAGGAGAGAGGCAGTGGGAAAGCAGAAGAGCCATCAGGGCACACATAGCTGGGGTTTGCTTAATACTTTGCTTTCCATCCCAACCACAGGTATAATTAAAAGCACAGTTTGGTTCTGGCTTCCTTTTGCTCATTTTCTTTTTCTAGACCTGTTGCACAAGTTACACATGCAAAGCATTTGTAATAACAAGGCACAAGAGCATCAAAGAGGCTCACGCACACGAGAGGTTGCGAAGGCTTTCAGCTGAGTGCTCCCCACCTCCAGGAAGCCCCGAGCTACGGATTGGCCTGAGCTGTGTGTGAGGCCCTGAGCAAGAGCGGCTGTTGCAGACAGCTGGGAACTGGAATCAAGCTGCGAGAGGCCCCCCCCGTGCTTGCACTGCTGGAGACAGGAACAGCCTGCAAGGAGCAGGGTTTTCACAGGATGCTAGACCTCAAGGAACTGCTGTGTTTTAGGGACTCTCTATCTGTCGTTTATGTTGTGGGATTAGACCATGGTGGATAATCAACAGACAGAGGAAAAATAGTCATGCCGCGACTTATCAAACACACATGCAAGAACAAGCATGGAGTACTCCAGGCTTGACAGTGGAGTGGATGCTATTGGAAATGTAGGCACCTGATTGAGAAAGCACATGGGCACAAAGAGGCAATGCTGACTGCTGACTAATTACAATGCATGAACCACACACAGGACAAGGCAGCAGAGCTGCTCAGAGGCTGATGCTTCTCCTGTTTCGTGATTCACAAGCCACAAAGACTGCAGGCATGATTCAAGTGATGGTGATAACTATCACCACAGGAAAGCTGCAGAGGTTCTTCCTACATGAGAAGCTGTTGGTGATGATGGCATGGGTCAAACCAAGGACAATCTCAGAGAACCTGTAGGGCTCACCATCCTTCCTCCAATGCTCCCAACCAGCAGTGAAGACACTGACTAAAATTCATGGAAAGGAGCAGATGAGGAAATGACATGCACTGTTGCTAAAAAAAAATAGTTTTTTATTTTTCTTCTGCATCTGGCAATGACATGATTTCTTAACAGAAGAGCATAGCCCTTTTATTTCTCATTCAAACACCTGTGGAGCCATTCCCGCTGACTTGTAACAGCTGAACTTAGGCCTGGTCAAATAATTTGCTTATCAGAGTTATTAACTTTTCTACTTATTGGTTACAATCCTGTTATGGACCACATTACATCAGTCTTTCTCTGCATCCTAGCATCCAGGAACTTGAGAGCAAACAATTTTTTTTTTCTGTTTCAGAAAAAAGACAGTATCAGAATTTAGCATGTTGGGACTTTCATTTATTTCAGTTTTACTCTAAGGAATGTTCCTGATGAGAGTAAGTTTCAGATCTTGATGTCAGGAATTGCTCTCCCAGGGGTTACATTGTAAACTGGGGGCAGCAGCAGTGTTTCACCCTTTTGGCTATTAACAGCAACTGCAAGGTCTAGCCCCGTGCTGAGCAGCAGATCAGGGAGTGTCTCATGGGCAGCACAGGTTAGGACAAGGCTTTTCAGCAAAAAGCAAAACCCACTCAAAAGAAACAAATCGTATAAAAGCCAATGTGTTCCCGCTTCCTTGCCCACTCCCCCTCCCTTCAGCTTTCATGTCGTTGGCTCAGTTAATTAAAATTGCAGTAATAGGGAGACTGGATGGTTTAGCAGATTGGTAATGGGATATACAGCCTTTCACCTCTAGGTCAGTGGTTTGATTGCGGCCCAAGTTGGTAGTGACCAAAAGTTATTAGCATCGAATGGCTGCTCGGTGACCTCTGTGAGATGTGTGGTTGATTTCAGTGCTCTCCCTCCCAGGCAGGTGTCCATCTGGCAGGAACAGCTTCCATGTCTGGCACTAATTGGCACCCTTGCAGGCAACCCTAGCAGTGCTGGAGATGGCCTGGGCACAAAAGTGGCATCAGTCCTCTTCATGGTGGTCCTGTCCCCTGGGTTGCTGCGGAGCTGCTTGCCTTGTTCATACCTTGCTGTGTGGATAGAGACACAGTGCTGCTGCCCAAGCTGCCTAGGGATTACCTCTGTTTTACCTCTGTTCAGCAGCAGAGTGAGTATGAGTTGAACCAATATAATAGTTGAAACAAGCAGATTGTGGGGAATGGTTGGCTTTTGCCACTCAGTTTTTACTAAGGGCAACCAATTTGGGGCAGTACACCCACTTTCCTACATACTAGAAAAGGCAGCTGTGTAAGTGCGAGGCGGAAGATAGGGTAGCACAGGTGACATGAATGACAGGTGAAAACAAGACAGCTTCAAGCCAGCAGGACCTGCCAGCATCCAAAACAGCCATCACAATGCTTGATTTGCTTTGGGGAGGGCACAAAGCTCTGCAAAGACAGGGCTGGCCTGGGCAGCCCATACTGAAGAAGAGCAGACACAAAGATTTACAAGCTATTGCCATTCAGAGTTCCACAGCCCCTAGGGAGAAAGGGAGAACAGAGACGGGGTAGTCAACCATGCCAAATTCAGCTCTCTCAGTTTTCTGACCAAATTGTTATTATCTAATTAATCTCTCATTTAAAATATTAGTATGGCCAAGGCTTCCGTGGGTGTGAGTCAGCAGAGCTGCTTCGGGCCGATTACACCAGCTGGCAATTTTCCTCTCAGTATTGGTGACTCTTGCAGTAGTCAGGAAAAATGCAATCCGTGTTTCTGTTTTTCATAGTTGCGGCATGACAGTTGAGAGAGGGAGGAGAAGAGCAACGTTTTCTCCAGTTTCCCTCAGCACAGTATTTGTGTTCCTTGCTTTCTGGCCATTTCAATCCCCACAGCTCACTTACAAAAGACTTCTTTAACAGATATGATATGCAAAATCACACAGGAAATACAGGCTGGCATGAGTCTTCTGAGTCTTCTTGCCCCTCAGTTGCCTGGGAAAAGCCTTTTCCAGGGTCATCAGGAGTTCTGTGAAACAGTTGTTTCAATATACAACCACAAACCTTTGGTAGTTTGGTAGCAGTTTAGTTGTAGCAGTAACTGCAGAACCATTTCTGGTCATGCTCAGAGGTGACCTTACACAGCAGCATCTGCTAAGCAGTTTACTGAGAAGGCAATATTTTTGGCTTTCTGTGTCCAGGAGGCTCTGCCAAGGCCCTGCCAAGGCAACCAATTTGCTTAGGATTTGGCTCTCTCCCCCAGCACACATGTTGTTACTTGCAAACAAGTGGAAATGTTTCTTTTTAATGTTCTTGCTCAGCTCCTTGAGGTCAGCGCAGAATCTGAGTCTGTCCTCTTCCTTCCCCACAGTTTTGAGGGCCTCAGCTCAGACTGCTGGTCTTTGATTCTACGAACAATGCCATCTGCTGTCACGTTTTATAGTTCCTCCAGTGGTCTGTTTTCCTTTCAAAAGATGATCCAACACAGTGGGTTGCCTGACAGACTCTGTGTCCTTCCATCACCTCACCGGCGAGTCTGTGTCCAAAAGCAATTCCCGTACCAGACAACTGGTAGCCACTAGGCCACCAGCTCAGCTGTTTTGTCTAACAGCAGGGAGAGGTGGCAAGTTCCTGCAAGGTCTCATTTCAATGGGTGATTGTCCCAGTTTGTGCTTCTCTAAGTGTGGGATTTGTTCCTCACCAGGGACAAATGGTCTCACCTTGAACCGTTAAATATAGTGCCTCATTGTCACCTTTCCATTGTAGAAATTCAGTTATTACTTCATTTGCATCCCTGAGTGTTATTCTAAAGTATTTTTTTAACCATCTGTATTTTGCTTTTGCAGTTTCATCCTTTCCCATGTGGTTTCAAATCCAGTTTTTCTCCACTGCTTGGAACTCTGACTGTAACCCATGCCTTTCCTTTTCTAGTACATCTCAGTGGAAAGTTTGCAAATAAATGGACATTTCACATTCCTAAGTTAGATGCCACATCAGTGACATTGTTCTTTGTTTGGCACGAGTTATCTTCCTTTTCAATTTCTCTGGAATGTTTTCTTCTGTGTTTAGCTGTGGAATTGATGGTCATCTGTTGCAATTCATCTGTTCCTTCTCCTTGGCATGAAATCATTGCCTATTTGAATCTTGAATCGATGTCTCTGAAAAGTCTTTCAAGGCCTCTCTATTGCTGAACTCCAAAACTATTTGCTTTTTCACGACTGACTCACATTCCAGATTCACAAAAAGGACTTTTTGACTTGAGGCCAAGCAAACACTGACTCCATTTCTTTTCGATCTTGAGACCTTACTTGAAAAAAATACATTCCAGTTTTCACTGAGATCTACAATTGTATTGGAGTCATTACAGATCTGAAGAATCTTACAACAGACTTAAATACACACACACAATGGTGAAGGAGGATAATATTTACTGTTTAAAGAAGTTAAAATTGAGCTATTATTTGCCAGTGCAGAGCTTCAGCTGTCCACAAGGACTTCCTGGCAGTACACAAAGGACTCTGCATGCAGTTTTCTCTATAGTGAGCATGTTAGTGCTGTAGCGACCATGCATCCAATATTACCATATTGAGATACTTTTTTCTTCCTTTCAGAGATCAGTCATGCTACTAAGGTTCAATTTTATTATTAATACTTCAGCGTACATTTGATGTACATTGCTGAAGAACAACCTATAAATGGTACACATTGCTTAAAAGAACCTACCTACATATGATGTGTGTTGCTTAAGAGCTATGGAGTCAATTGCCAAAATTAGGCAGAGTTCCAAAATTAGCAGAGTAAGAAATATTTCACCTTTCAAAAATGGAAGCCAAAATTTTTCAAAAGGTGGCATATTAATCCACCAATTAATTAATTAATTAATTAATAGTGGGCTAAAAAACCATGAAACAATGGAAACCCATAAAGATTTCTGAAATTTTTAGGTCAACAGGTCACTATAACTCTTCAGTGATAAGGGACCACTCTGCCTGCTTGTTATCAAACTTTTACTTGAATATTTCTTGCTCCAAAGCATTGCAGAATATTGTATTTCCATAGACAATATACCAGGTACTCACTGTTCCTTGGTGATCCATAAATGTCAGTGTGGGAACCACTGCTATGTGCACAAAGGTAGACCAAAAATCATTTAACTACGGCAAACTAGAAAAATCCCCCTGTGTCCTTCCTAGAAATCTGTCCAATAGAGATGCAGCTCAGATGTAATTAGAGTCTCTTCCTTCATTTTGTTTAAATACACCTTACTTTGTGGTTACTTTGTCTAGCCTTCAGGTTCTATTACAAGCCCTTCAGTCAAAACCTTTTCTGGCACTGTACAACACTGAGCACAATGTGATGTTGATTGATGAGCACATCAGTAACAGGGAATGCTGGCAAACTTCTGCTGTCTGTGTTACAGCCCCATGAGTCTATTATATTTATGTCAGACAAAGATTTGTGTTTGCTTGAATCCAATGTTTTTTCATCCTTGCTTAATGCTTCTCAGAGTCGGACTCCCTGCTGGAAGCTGTGGAAGGTACATGCCTGACACGACCAGGCCAGTGGTGTTTCACAGTTTCTTCTAAGCAGTCCTGGGGAGGTTAAGGGAGGGATCCTGTACTCCATTTTCACAAGTTTTATGTACCTTAAAATAAGACCCTTATTGTAGTTTTGCCTATTATACACAAGTGTTTAGTGGAAGACCACTCAATGTACCTGAACCACCCACCCGCCAAAAACAAAGAAAAAAAAGAGAATAAATAAAATATTTTGCATCATGATATTTAAGAACATCATCCCACCAAGCCACAATACAGGTATTTCTACCTGTACAGTCTTATTTAAGGAGTACAAATATTTTAAACATGACACACCTTCAAAACCAGGCAAATTGCAGTATTCTGTAATTTTGTAGTCTGCAAGAGAACTGGAAAAAACCCCCACCTAATGCAAATATTATTTTTAGCATCCATTTTGAAGAAAAGCTATCTTGTTAGAGTATCATGATTAACAGTAAACTCAGGGTAAATCACCAAAAAGTATACAATGAACGCAAATGATCAAACTTGATATTGCTGATATTGCAAAGTTAATGAATGTGTAGAAATGATATTTCAAAAAGTCTTCTCAGGTTTTTTTGATGCATCATAAAGAAATAAAATAGGATTGAGCCATTTTAAAAATGTATTTTTTCAAATCACCTTCAACCCAAAAACTTTCACAGTTTGGAAGTTGCCCAACTACTCCAAATTCATTTGAATCCAGAAGCATGGGATTCCCTGGTTCTGGTTCTGTCTCTCTGTGACATGCCTGCAGCTGGTTTGTTCTCCCTCTATGCTGCACAGTGAACTGAAGGACAGGCAGAATTCCCACATTTGCAAAGACTGAGGAAAATAAAAAGCAAATATTTTCTAAATCCAGATTTATTTAAATTCATTCATAGCAGTGGAAATCCTGGCAACCACTAATACTCAGAAGGGAAAGGGTCAGCTAACATCAAATATAGGCAGTATACAATTAAGCTAGTGTTTCTATAAAGAAAAACATTATTTTAAGTATGTTTTCTGCCAACTGATGATAACACACAACAGAAGTGGTCACTTAGCTGAGTCTTCTGTTCTGCCTGAGCTACTCCTCTGTGTCTCTGACCTACTTACTCTTTCATCCAGGGCTTGAAACAAAAATTAGCCGCAAAGATTTTCTGTCTGTAGACACATCCAGCAAAACATTTCGTCATTTCCTACAGGCTGTTCTTTGCGTTCCTGTGGGAAAACTGGAAAAATCCTCTTGCACCCAGAGTTGTGTTGACGTTAACCAAAGGTTAATTTGTGCCACAGTTAGAATCCATTGGATAGCTCAGTGCCCTCTCCCTCCTACAGCTCCCCATTCTCAGCAGCATCAATGCAGCTCTGCTAATCAGTAAAAACATACCATCCTCCTTTGACTGCACAGAGACTCTTGGTGCCAAAATACACTTTCATGTACCCTAGAATTCCAGTAACTGCATTGGCATAGTGAAATTGCACTGTAGAAAATGAGAGCAGGGCCTGGTCCCTGGATGAGGTCTCATATTGGGGCAGATGACAGCTGTGGAGTTTGCAGCATCAGGTTACTCAGAGGCCGAGTTGAAAGCTGAGACAGACAAAAGTACTGACTGTGATTTCTAAATTTCAGTTTTTCATAATAAACATAGACACCTGCAAAACAACACACAGTCTACACACGCTGCTAATAACCTCTCAGCAAGTTACATTACTAGGATTTTAGATATGTCTTCAGAGGAAAGATGGAATACTAATCATGAGCTTATGCAGGAAACAAAGCATATAACAGGATGGATACATTACTCCCCAAAAGGGGTGTCATTCATCTTTTTCCACTCTTTTTCTTTTCTTCAAAATTGGAAGCAAGCTGAATAGCAAAAGCCCTGATATCGAATAATAGAATTTTTACACCAAAAGTTAAAAAAAAAAGTCTTCATGAGCATTGTTCATTAACATGCTGGATGGAATTTGTGACACTTGGCAGAAAGAAATAATGTTGAGTTCATCACAGTTTTGAATCTGGCTGCCTGATGAAAAGCAACATGTATGAACACTTGATATTTTACCTTTCTTTCTTTAAATATTTAGTTAAGTATGCTAGCTTCAAATACTAAGACAGCATTTACAAAGAAATATTTGGGAGTGTAAAATCACTGTTAATAAAAAAAATAAACACTGTAATATAAACATTGTAACACTTGTAGCTTACTTATTTCAATAAACATTGTTCAATAAGAAACTGAACTTACTTCCATTAAAAATGGAAAAAGAAATAAAAGTTGGTCCCTCTTCAGATGAAAACATTGCAAGATATAGTTCTCAGGGATTCATTAACTCAGTTTGTTTTGTAGTTTATATTACTTACGATTTGCTAAGAGTAAACAGATTTTTCATTTTAAGAAAATTGAGTTAAATTAATTGAGTCCAGATCACCTGGATTTTCAGCAAGTTAAAGTCCACCACAGATGCAGATTTAATTCTTATAATCCAGTCCTGCCTAAATTCAAACATGGATTAGCATACCCCAGGCTTTATAGTAACATCTATTGTGGACCAAATAGAAACCTCCTACTTTAAAGTACGGTAATCCCACACTCATCTCATATTCTCAAACCATCTTCCTACACCAGTAACATGTTATCTCATAAATTATTTTCTGGGTCTGAGTGGTATCACATAATTGCAAAATCAGGGTTGTTTATGCTGTTGCTTTTTAAAAGTATAGTTAAGATCTCAGGCAAATAGACCTGTCTATTGGGTCCATTTGTTTATTTTTAACAGTTGTCCTTTCAGTATGTATCTGTTTTTATGCAAGCCCCTTTATGGAAGGTTAGCTATCACAACAAGTGGGTTTCTGTTTTAAAATATGAGCAGGTTGCCTCACCCTTGTGCTGATCTTCCATTGCAATGAGTATTTTTAAGCCTGGTGGGAACACTGCAGGAAAGATAAGTAAGGATCTGAGTTACCTGTATTATTTTCCCATACAACAAACTACTACACAACAATCAAATACA
This sequence comes from Aleadryas rufinucha, assembly GCA_013397815.1. Taxonomy (NCBI): domain Eukaryota; kingdom Metazoa; phylum Chordata; class Aves; order Passeriformes; genus Aleadryas; species Aleadryas rufinucha. The sequence continues at coordinate 446,647 of VZTH01005954.1, forward strand.
GGACTGGGAGATGGGCAGAAGCACAGGACAAAGAAGACATGAAGAACACATGATGGGTGCTAACGCAGTTTCAAAGTGAAACTGAAGCCCAAAGCAGAATGTTTTTCAGCTTCTGTAACATAAAAGTGACTGTTAAGACCTTGCTGATCTTTGCTTCCAAATCTCTTAAATACCTGACACTTGGGATAAACCAGTTTGTGTCAAAGACAATGGTGTTAGGGGTTTTTTTTCTGGAAAAATTTGTTTCAGAGAAGCAGTTTTATGTGTCCCTATGTAATTTCTGGCTGAGTTGGTTTAGCACAGTCATGAGAGAAGGTGAATATCACTAGAAATCATCCAAATCAGAGGTTTTTTTAATAGCAGGACAGTAATAAAAGACAACCTGGAAGGCCACATGAGACCACTGAAGCACATGACTGTAGATTTAGTCTAATTTTTAACTCCTTTTTACACTTACTAAAATTGAGCACTCGTAGAAAATGTTGCCAGATCATGACAGATCCACCTCCAACTGGATATCTGGTTTGATTTAAAGAGTTAAATAATGATCCTCTGCCATATGTTGAGTATAACTTGAGGTTTTTAGCAAAGTATGTCTTAGATTAAGCCTACAGTATATGCCACAGCACCCTTGAGTTGTTTCTCTGAAAAGAAACAGCATTGCCTCTGCTCGCCAGTTGAGAGGACTTTCCCTTCAGGCTAAACGAGACAACAAATTAGGGGTGGGCCCTTCAGTGTGGTCTTTCGTAAATGGAAGGTACTACACTGTCTAACCAGGGAGGTTTCTGACTAGGGAGGTGTACTAAGATTAGACAAAAACCAGTTGAAAGAACTGAATTCAGTCATACAGATGCAGCTGCAGACTGTTCCACTCCTGCGGGAAAGGGGAGTCTGGGCACATCCTGGAAAGTGCATATCAAAGAAGAGGAACTGCTAATATCTATGTACACACATGGCAAATAAAATACCCATGAAAATAATACTTCTGCAATAATTATGCTGAGTACTGCTTGGGATTTGAAATTTTTATGCAACAATTAACATGTAACAATTGTTTCCAATATTAGATAACCCCAATAAATTACTACAGTTTCTTAAGAAGCCATGATACAGGCAATTTTGAAAAAGCTTGTGAATTCCTGCTTTGGTTGTAATGACTCCAAAGGAAAGATTACTTGCATGTTTCATGTTATTTTCTGTATTTTGAAAACTGACTAACTTCTATTACTCCAAATAGAATAATATATATTTACTATACACATCTGGAACGCATCTTGCTTTTGCATATTTCTAATGTGGTGCCAAGGTACAATTACCTAAAAATGTTTGTTTTAATTAATCCAAATACATCTTCTAACAGTCTTAGCTATCTGAATTATCTCTCTCTAGTGATTTCAAGTGACTGAAGTGAAACCCACTGGCAAGAGTAGGGCAGATCCAGTGCAATCTTCCTGTCTCTGTCATCCAAAAAAGGCTCCTCTCATGACTTCAGTTTGTTTTAATGAGAAATTTATGGATCATTCCTTTCCCCCTTTCTGCATGCAAGCATGAACATAGCTGTAATCTGGAGACATCTTGTTATACCAGCAGCGAGTAGCAGTTGTTATCAAGGACACTTTGATTGAGCAGAGGAGTGATGGGGCCAGAATACTACAAGCTAGATGCATTAGTGCATCTAAACATCAGGCAACATCAGAGGTCACTGAGAGGGCACTAAAACAGATTCACAGCATCCTGAGCAGTACAGCCTCACTCTCAGAACAGCTGTGACAGCACAGATACATGAAAAGTGTCTGTGTCAATTAAAAAAGACAATATATGTGGCACTGGAGGTGGAGGCTGAGCGAAGCTCTTTTTTCATGCATATGCATTACTGTAAAAAGAACTACCTCCAAAATGTCTCTATACACTCTTCATTTCACATTGTAACATGCAAGGGCAACTGATTTCTGCAGCTGTAAATTTTGATGGCGAAGTTGTGCGGGACACAAAAGGTAAGCAAAAAAGCATTTTAAAGTATCACCCTTCCACTGAATTTGTCCATTTAAAATATACTCAGTAACCAGAACAAAAATGTTTCAAGCCTTTTTGTGGTTATCAGAGGACTACTGACACATTAGAGATGAAATACCATCTGCAGTTCTAAGAGCATCTTGTTGCTTCAGGTTATCCAAGGATAGCAAACAGCTCAGCATGTGATGCTACATAAAGTGACACAAGATGCCCTCATCACACCGCACAAAAAGCACAAAGAAACTAGGTTTTATTGTTTGACTGTTTGTTTTTAAAGTGAGTGAAAAAATGATAGGTTCTAAAGATGACTCAGAAAACTCATATCCTTGTATGAACCCTTCTTTTCCTTTTTCTTACCCTCCAGCTCCTAACTATTTCTCTGCAATGAACAGAAACAGGTAGCCTGTTTCAGGCAGCATAAATATCTGATGCAGTGAAGATTAGAATGGATTTTCATAACTTAAAGCTAAAATATGAAAAAAAAAAGGAAGGTAAAATATTAGCTACTATTCCCAATTCAGAGGAAGACAATCCTTTATTAAAATGGACACTAATTGCTTGAGATAGCATCAATAATCATAATCACACTGATGCCACTATTACTAAGACATCATAAGGCACCACATTTGCTATGCATCACAACTATAGGCAAGTCAAAGACAACATCCATATCCTGAAGAACTTAAATTCCTGTGGAGGGTGGGAAAGGTCCTGCTAACCATTATTTCCAGATGAAGTCATTACAGAGTCATGTATCAGGCACTCTGTATAGATCCTAGAAGATACTCGGATGTGAAATGATGACAAACAGAAAAACCATTTGTTTGTTTTGTTAGGCCTTCACAATCTTTCAGACTTTTCTTTTCCCTTTCCTTTCCTTTCCTTTCCTTTCCTTTCCTTTCCTTTCCTTTCCTTTCCTTTCCTTTCCTTTCCTTTCCTTTCCTTTCCTTTCCTTCCCTTTCCTTTCCTTTCCTTTCCTTTCCTTTTCGCTTTGCTTCTGCGTCCAAAGAGGAGAGCAGAAAATTGTTTATTGGTTTGTTTGATGAATTGTGTGTTTACAGGGAGGCTTAGAGGAAACTCTGGAGGTAAAGAGCAGATGGAAGATATGGACTGATGGGAAACGTGACTAAGAGAGAGACAGAGGAGGGTGCAGTGAAATGTGCAGAGTCCAGAGACTGATTGGCACAGGAGATGAAATGCAACAAGAAAAAAAGCAGACAGAAGTGATTAAGCATGGAATGTGGGTAAGACATGAAATTAGAATTTGATGTGAAAAGCCAAAGAAATGTACTGACAGAAGATGAAGAGAGCTGGCCAGAGACAGAGCATGTGGTTCCAGGTGAAACAGACGAAAAGACTGGAGAGTTATAAAGCAAGAGGCCTGGTAACTGTGGGTTGTAAAGGAGTGAAGTAATAAGGCTTTGGGGCTGCGGGAATAAAAACTATAATGAATATGGAAAGAGAGCAATAAGTCCCAGGGGATATGTGTAAAGGGAGAGCAACAAGGCCAGCTGCATCATAGTAACAGCAATAGGCAGCAGGACAAAGGCAAAATATGCAGGGAGAAAAGGAATGGGGACAGGCCACAGAATGAAAGGGAAAAGACCAGAAAGACATTGGTGTGTCCCTCAAGCCTGTTGTCAGCGTAGTCTGAAATGAAGGTTGCAGTCAGCAAGAAGATAGTGGCTACCTGCCACCTGAAGCAAGCCACAGACCCAGGCGGGCACACAGGCTCTCAAGGGGTGAAGATCAAGCAAATGTAGACATGAGATTCACAAAAGAGAAAGACTTAATAACAGATCCTCCAAGCATGTGAAGCAGAAGAGCTGAACACATCTCACCAGTCACACTTTGATTTTTTGGGAAGGACAATCAATCCTTTAGGGGCAGGCAGATGGGAAGGAAGAGAGAAGTGGTCCCTTTTTTTGGCTGTTCCCTCAGCCCAGCAGATGGAAACTTCCAGCAATAAAGGAGATAGACAGAGGGGATTCCACCTAATATCCTATATCTATGATGTATGTTAGAATACCTGTGTAATGTATTGATGAAAGATATCAGCAGAGACAAACGTGTCACTGTGTAAGAAGGTGAAAACATTTTCCTACTAGCATCCAGAAGGATACATTCGAGAGTATTTGAGATGATAGCCACACTAACTGCAGGACACTTCGATTTTAGGTTATCTGCTGTTGGACAAAGACATACAATAAAAACTAAAAGTTCAGAAAGACATTCTACCATAGTCCATCAAAACCAATGCCACCTAAGAATATCAGTGCTGATGATACTGAGAATATAAATTCACTATCAGCTTGTTGTCATAATTTTTGAGTGCCTTGAATATACACATCAAATGAGCATGTAGAATTAGCAACAGAAAGAAACTATTGTGATGCTGAGCAGGTCCTTCATTGCATTATGAAATTACTTTTTTTATAAGTAGTACCAAGTGAGGTTTTTGTAGTAGTACTGTGAGGTTTTTTCCTATAGAGGAAAGCAGATATATAAGTGCTACGTACTGTTATAATACTGTTTAGAAATGGACCACTGCCTTTTCTTTCCTCGAGAGCGAAATTATTACTGAAGAGGGTGGTCCTATTTTTTTTTTTAAGAACGTGCAAATGTTTAGTTAGTCATTTTAGTTTTAACCCTTGTCTCTAAGGAAGGCGAATGTGGGTACCTTACAAAACTTAAGACAGTCAGGCAGAAATAAATTTATGAACAGGATTCCTTTACAGTTCATAAACTTCTGGCTTGCTCCCCTTTTTATGTAAAGGGTCAAGCATAGTATAATTAATATCCTATGCCATAAATCTCGCTAGACCACAAGAGGGAGCAGCTTTCAGAGGTGCAGGCAGACCGGCAAAGAGGAAAAAAACTCCAATTAACAAAAATACATAAATACCATACAGCAGATACTCTGTCTCAGAAAAGAAAAAAGAAGTGGCACTCTCCCAACCAGCTGGGTGGTATTTCAAATTTTGTAGCACATAACCAGCAGTCTCAGCCTTCAGTCTGAAGTAGACAACAGGTAGATATTTGCTCTTCACAAATGACTCAGTTTAACAGATAATCCCGTGTTTATTTCCAAACCTTCTCCTGCACTCATCTGAACACTTTTTCCCAATGGAAGACAGAAGTTGCAGCCTTAACACCTCAAGCTGGGTATGTGTAGGGTCACACTTCTGAAAAAGAAGTACTCCTTAGGAGAATAATGCCAAGTCAAAATAATGCTATAAGAAATATTTCACTTGCAAGGATTCAGGCTGTATTTCCAATACATCTGCTTTATTTCAGCATCTTCTATAGAATCTGTACTTCAGGTTTTTTCAAGGAAAAGCTCCAGAAACAAATACAATATGCCTCACTGGCTTTCTCTAATCTTGGTGAATAAATCTGTTCACTTAAGCAAATTGCTGTGAACTCAAGCCTATTGAAATGGATCTCATCTCTTGCAAGAGCCATTAACACAGAAAGCTGGATTTTCTGCATCAGGTGAATCTGCATGCCCAGGCAGACCATTGCCCCCTTCACTCTGCTGCACAATCACATGATGAAGCAACATTTCTGGGTCAGAGAGGTAAAGGCATTATGCTGTGCAGTACCTTGAGAGCTACAGACTTAACAAGTGGAAGCATATATTGGTCTCCCCTCATATCCTTACTGGCTCAGACAGTTCGAATGGGATGGAGTTACAACACTCATTAGTCCTAATTTGGTTAATAATGTGGTTTCAGGTAGAATTTCTCCTCTTTCTGAACTTCAGCTTTCTTTATAGAACATGAAAATATCAACAGAAATGCTTTTTTCCCCTTGATTACCCATAAATCACAGGAAAGATTCTGTAGTACATTGTTTTTGAATAAATGTCACGTCATTGCATTTGGAAACAGTGTGACCACATGTCAGACTGGTGTCCCTGCCTCCTGCACAGCTGTAATGCCTGATTTCACACTGGATCACACCCATCCACTGTCAGTGTGCACAGGGGCACTATTTTTGTCTGTGATCCCTGACTCCCATGAAAAAAGGCACCAAGTGGCAGAAATACCCCATGTACACTGGCATCCCACCCTTATATGCAATTCTTACTGCAACATCTGAAAGAAGCGCAGAAGCCTGGGCAGTACAGATGCAGCCAAAGAACACTGATTCAGGTGAAGGATTCAGGCTCACATTAGGTATTAAAAGTAATGGCAACATCTAAAGACTAAGTTATCATTTTCTGAAGCCCCTGTAGTCAATTTATAGAATAAGAAGAACAAGGATAGAGATGACAAAGGTGTAACATTGAGGCTTATGGTCCCTTTGGGGATTCCTTCTCACTTCCTATACACACTATAGGAAAGGTTTATTATGTAAGAGAAACACTTTCCTGGTGGGAAATGCTGGGGACAGCAATGTCTAAGGCATGCAGGTGCATGACTCCCAGCTACATGCAGCAGAGATTCTCAACAACTGTGCCTTTTCTGGAAGACAGTGAGGCTTCATTGCTACAGTATTTCTAGCAGGAAGGTCTTTCCTTGTGCCCTGTTGCATGCACAACCAGACTTAACTCAATGGTCCCAAGAGCAAGAGCTTACCTGAAGACAGAGACCAGCTTTCAAATTCTCTAATGGCTTGATTCAGAGCAAGGAGTTGGATTCAGGTCTCCCATTCCCTAGGCTATGCCAAGATGAGCCTTTCTTCTCTTTAGGCTTCATAAATCCCTTTGTATAAATAATTAAGTGTTCAGTGAGCCACACAGGGGAATGGGAAATGTAAGAGAGTGATTCTCCAGCCTGCTAGTTAGCATGCTCATCTGGGAAGTGGGCAAGTCAGGTTCAAACCACTGCTGCAACAACTAGTTAATTATTCATACAGAACAGCTTCAATGGGAGCGAGGCAGCGCAATTATCCAACAGATTGGGAGTGGATCTAATCTCCTGGGATGTGGGAGAGCTTAGTTCAATCCCCACTCCAAATCAAGGTGAGGGAAGTTTTGGAAATGGCCTGCTACTTGGAATTGTCCCTGAGAGTGCTCAGTTGATCAGAGCACGGTGTTAATAACACAAAGGTTGTGGGTTCAATGCCTGTATGGACCATTCACTTGAGAGTGAGATTGATCTTTGTAAGTGCCTTCTAACTTAGAATATTCTGTGATCTGGAAATAAAGTTAGTGCTAACAATTTGGCTGTTAGGTGAAGTGCATGCATGCAGGTAATTCTGGTAAACTTCAAAATCTCCTCCCCTTAGTGCACATGCTGCCCTAACATGAAAACATATCTATTGAGGGTAAGCCTCATTTGTTGTATAAAAATATTTTGTACATCAAGTAAATAATCTGTATTTCCTTTACAGTAGTGGTGAGAAAAAGATCAAGGATATTTTCTGAATAGAATTCATCTCACTAACCTAAAATCAGTGAAATCATATCTTCTCCAGAAGCTTTAGTTGACCATAAAGGAGTCTAGATGTCCAGTTAGGATGCTGATGTCTGTCTGGGAGGCATTCAAAGTCAGCTGAGACAAGACCCACTCAGGTTCCCATGATGCACCTTGAGTCGTGATGCAGCCAGTCATGCATCAGTGGGAGTGCCCTGATGCACAGCACTAAAGCAGCAGCAGAACCTCCCCTGGGGCCATGAGAGCCCCAGGCCTCACTAAGTGGCACATGCTCTCCTTGCAGAGAGTCATCTCCATTAGTCATCTAAAATTGCCCCTTCCTCTTTGCTGCCTTATTTATTTTGGTTGAAATACACATCACAATAGCTGCCACTTTTCCTCGGGCTTAAACACACAACTCTAAAACATTGTCAGCCTGCGAGGAGGCAGTATAACTTAGCAGCATATGATTTGGTTTTGGTTTTAATCAGTTTACAAATTCTAAACACTGGGATATCCTAGTTCATATGGGAATGTCAGTTAATGGAAGGGCGTAGTTCCTCCTTGGTGCTGTACTAAAAATGCCAGTAGAATCAATGAGTGATAGTGTGCGCATCCCACTGACACAGGCAGGGATCTGATCCACCCAGTATGCTTGTCAGAGCCCTCTCTGAGACTAGCTCAATGCCCTCCAGATGGGAAAGCCACAAGTGAGTAGACTGAAATATTTTTTTTAGGCTGTTTTCACATTAAACAAGTAATAAAGTTACATGACTGTAGTCTGCATCATGCCTTTAAATGTGAAATTAGAATGTCATTGTCACCTCCTAGCAGATGGGGCAAGGGGTTCCTCCTTACAGTAAAATATCCTAGGGAAGCACGCTAGGGAGAACATTTTGGCAGGAAAGCCCCTGTAGAATAATGTCATCCAAATGTGGAGGTATTGCTGGGTGAGAAACAGTGGAGATCCTTGAGTCTCATCAGTGAGATTATGGACGTAGTATCTAGATCAGAAAACACAATGGGTTTTGTGTTATTGCTCTGGCTGACCCCCAAGAGAAGTGCACATGGAGCTGGAGGCACTAATGGGAAGGAGTTAGAAAGTTACTTTGCCATGTAAAAACCCTATTTGGAAGTACTCAAATCCAAGAAAATAATCCAGAAATACCCCTCTTCAGTAGCTGCAAAGTTTTTCTGAGCTTTGAGTTATTGCATACCAACTTATACATCAAAAGCTTGTCCATGTCCAGTTGCCAGTGTGCATAGAATCTCATGGTTCTGGCTGTAGGAGGGCTGCACAGTGGCTATGCAGACGGTATGTTTCTGCAGCAGAGGTTATGACACTTTTCTACACCAAAGTCTAAGAAATGGGCCTCTCTCTTCGTAGGCAGTACATGAGTATCTCATTCTATGTTTTGATGAAGAGATTTGAAGGCTAGCAAAAGACAGCAGGCAGTAGTTTTTGTGGTTGTGTTTTAAAGAGCAGGACCCTGGCCCAATTTGGGCCAAATCTCAAGTAATGGAAGTGCTGTGCTCCAGCAAGGAACAGCAGCTTAGACATGGCTTTGCTCCACACTAAATGCTGGTGACCTCTCTGTAAGGACCTCCTCAGCATGTGTGTGTCATTGTGGCTCGGCTCCTGAGACGCCTCACTCTTTATAGACACTGGGCCTTGAATTTCACTGGGGGTCTCTGATTCACACTGCTGAGAAAACAATCTTCAGGAACCATGAAAAAAATGTCTTGCCTTGCCTTGCCTTGCCTTGCCCTGCTCTGCTCTGCCTTGGTGATTTCTCTTCATCTATGACACGCAAAAAATCATGGAGCACATCCATGTCTCTGATGCCCCATGCATATGCTTAGGATCCCACAGAGCAGTGCACACTCCCTCAGCTACTAACATACAAAGGGATGTTATGGCAACTTTAGTTCCTTCTTTTGTACATGTTTCTTCCTTTAAAAATGGTACACACAGTAGAAAGGCACAATACACACGTTTTTGGGTTTTGTTGTCTTTTTTTCTTTTTTTTTTGCTTTGGAGCTGGATAACATAAGCTGTTCAGCAGATTTGCTCAGGAAACAGTTTGCAGCTTTGCTTAACCTAAAATTTATGAACATGGCTGCACAATTTTAGTACCAATAAATAGTTAACATGAAAATGAACTACACAAATGCAGGAGTATGTGTACTTGATTTACAAAACTAGTACACATCTCTTTTCCTATTTGAAGCTGAACACATTCAATTATCAGTGTAATTACAGGGCAATTCTCTCTCTTCCACATCATGCAATTTTATTTTAGGTTTGAACAATACACATGTATTGTTTGTCTGGTTTTTAATAGCTACCATATTGTTCATCCATTCTGTTAGTTGTATAATTTAATTTAAAATTCCCCATCTCTGCATGGTTCTCAAGTTTGGGGTTTTTTTAAAGTTTCCTCTTGAAGGGAATTGCTACTCATTGGTAGCAATTGTATTCGTTTAAACTCAGAGCTATTTTCCAACTTTGTTCTTCAAGCAGGTAGGGATTGTGTCTAAAAGCATATTTATATAAATGAAGTATCTCTTCCTACACTGAGTGCAAGAAGATGGAATTGTGCATGGCATGACATTACCATTATGTTACGTTGTTCACAGCACTTTATTCCATTCACTGCATTCCTTGCCTTCAAAAAGCAGGGAAGGGGGTCTCTGTGCTTCCCAGCTGTGCTCTGAAGATGTCCTCTCTGAGACCTGTTTTTGGCTAGATCTATCAATGATATCATCCCAAAATACCCACCCTCAAACACCATTAAATAATGTTTGTCCAGAGCATCTTAACAGCTTCTCTTGCAAATTCTTCCTTCAGTTACTCTTAATTAAAGCTCACTGCACTACAGTTCTGGGCTTGGTCATGGCTGAAATTTTATATAATATTTAATTTTCATTTTGCAGGGAATCTCCTAGCAAGTGTTAGTGAAGGCAGACCCACCAAAGAGATTGTCACTCTCACCATCCACTTAGATGGGAATGGTTCTAGCATTACATGTATGTTTTTGCACAGTGATTTCTTTTCTGGCTACAAGATCATGAAAAGAGAGACCATCAAATGCTCTCCCATAATCTCTATATTGCTTATCCTTTTGTGCACAAAAGCTACTCTGATTTGTTTCAGTCTGTGTTTGTGTCTACTTGATCTCATGTGAACCATCTGTTATTTCAGCTAGTTCTGTCCTAGGCTTATTTGTCTGTTTGCTGCTCAGTACGACTTATGAGACTGAGTCCAGTGCCAATGCCATGACAGTATCAGCTTGGTAGCTGTGTGGTTACTGATTCTGTGCACTTCACAGTAATTCATCTGTGTATATTCCAAACTTTAATAGAAACATAATCCTTTGGTTTCATTTCAGTTGTATTGCCAGTGGATGTAGTAAGAAACATGGCATTTCTCTTAGGTACTTATTACTTTTCCAAACTATTTAAGATTTTCTTTGATCGTTCATTAATTTAGCTCTAAAGACAGATGTCAAAAAGCATCCTTTGCCATATGTTCTGCCTTCACTGTGGCGCTCTGATAACTGTCCTTCCTCTATCTGTTTTGCACTGTTTTCCATGCTTCCCTGGAAAAAGTTAATTTTTCACAAATAAGCCACATATACATATTGCACCAGAGAATGAAGTATTGCTCACAGCCATGCCTGAAGTCATTCAGTCAGCCACAGCAAAGAAGTTGAGCAGTGAAATTTATTTCACTTCTGGCACCACATTAAGAGACATGCTCAAAATACATTTGCATGAAATAACATCAGCTTTAACAAATCTACTAAGTTATGAGCAATTCTGCATATGCTAGTAGACATTGCCATTTATGATAATAAATAATTATGCACACACAGAGCTTACACCAATGCATACATCTGGAACTCAGAAGACTACTGTTTCTTCCTTGATTATGAGTGAGATGTTTTTGGTTGCTTGCTCAAGTTATTTAAAAATATAGAGGTCAAAGAGAAGAACAGTGCAAACTGGAAAGACAAATAACTGCTCCCTCTCTGAAGGCAGTATACTATTGCAAGATTTATAATTTGCTCAAAACAGTGCTCTTTTAAAGCAAATATTAATATTGAGGTGATAACATCTGCCTTACAATGCCAAGTGGCTTTGAAGCTAAGTTCTCCATATGTCCACCGCTGCTTACCCACTGCGCTTTTTGAGCAGTTTGAGGCCATTCAACTAATTTTCTCTGGGAAAACCTCATGTGCACACCAAGTATTTAAACATTCTCTAGGATATGCTCTCCTGCAGCGTGGATGAGCCTTGGAAGTGTCTGCCCAGCCACATTACCTCCACATACCCCATCTACCACTGAGACATTGCCATGACCTGGGACAGCAAAAAGTTACATGTCACATGGGCCACAGTGTTTGGTAGCAGCCTGCACTTACACTGTGCTTATGCTGTCTGCCAGAATATTATGACGACACAGCAGGATTTGGGAATGGTTCATGGTTTTTCCAGGCTCAGGCAAATTCAGGCATAGACAACAAAATACAAAGCTAAACAAGAAGAGAAGCCGTGCCTTTGCTTTCTGGACTTGCCTCCTCTTCATATTCACCAAGAAAAATCCCCTACATTTATGCTGGATTACTATGCATAAAATAATATTCCCTGCTGTGTGCAGGATTTTGGAACAAATGCATCATTGTTTCCTATTTTAGAGAGTATTAACAGCAAGACAAGATGGAGGTTCTCGGCACATACCCAGGACTCTGCTGATTTCATGTGTCCACTTGCTTACACACACACTCCCTAGGGGCCACCCAAACCCAGCCTATTGGTAAAAAATAACAAGAGATACACCTACTCCATCAGCACAATTGCATCTTTCAATGCAAAATACATTAGCAGTTGTAATCTTCAGATAAACGTCATGAGGTGACTTCTACCAATTCAGAAGCATAAATGTGGCTGGGCCATTGGAAACGACTCAGAGTCCTGTGACTGGCAAAAGAGCAGAATTAATCTTCAAGGTAATTGTATCAATCTCTTAGTGTTTAAGCTTTGTGAAAATAATTTCTGAAAAATAAACCATTCAAAAATTACCAAATTTAGTATTATTATGATTGCTTCTTACAGTATTGACTCCATAACAGACACCTTTCTCCATAGTCAGCCTGTGATCTTGAGGAATATTTTGATAAAGGGAACAGAAGTTCTGACTACAGTGTCCAAGATCTACGTCTAAGAAAGATAATGAAAAAATAAGAATGTTATTCACCTATTGCTAGAGTACTCATCTATTACTGCAGTATTACTCACCTATTATTATCCTATTATTAGAAATGCTGAAGCTTTGTGCCAAAGTTGCTCAGGAGGCAATGGAAAACAGAAATCACTTTGGTTAATATTTTCTATCATCTGTGTCAGCATGAGCAGGCCTGAATTTGTTTTTTACTGAACTTTTCTCCTCAGAAATTCCTTCAGGTGTTACAATGGCACACTGAAAGTTTGTGCAGAGAATTTAGCAAGTTTTTCATGCACAAGGAAATGGAAAGGTTTATATATCCTATGCAGCCAGTTGTCACAATTAACATTTGTGATTAACTGGAAGTAATGCTCTGAAGATATTAACAGTCACGGCTCTGCTGTCAACAGTGGTTGAATACACGGACAACTAGAATTGGAAGTTTGGTTCAGCATCAATCCAGAAAAATACCAAAAGAGTGCCAAGGAGATGAGAAGTGATCTGAAGCAGTCATGACTAGGCAGAACAAATTTTCTTAATTATAGATGTCTCTGAAACAACAAGTCACAAAGAAAAATACAGAATCAAGTGGGCCTTGCGTGGGCAAAACTCTCATTTGTTTCAGCAACTGCTTCTTAATATAAACCATTTCCACACATGGACCTCTCTCTCTACATCTGTGTTTTTAATACCTTGCCATTTGCACTTGTGTTCCTTAAGGCAAAGCTCTGGATTTAGTTACACAAGTAGAAATGCAGTAGCTTTTCTCTGTATTAATATTAGCATAGTGAAGAGCAAAAATTTGACCTAAAACTCTGAAAAAGTTTTGATATGTGTTTTTACTGGTGTGCCAGCAAAGTATAACAAATACCCTGCCAGCAGTTTCAAAATTCCCATGGAACGAACAAGAATACAAAGCCTGTGCTGAAAGGGATTGTTTCCAGCACTGTAACCAATTTCACAGCTGATAACACACACATCTACCAGCACATAAGCAAAGAAAATATGTTTGTACGATTAACTACATCTCTGATGTTTGTATGATTAAGTATGTCTCTGTATTGCACAGAACATGAGTTACAATTTTCTTTTCTTAAGTTTAGAGCTACTTAGATGCTTAACTATGTTGTTCCCATGGGATTCAACAAATTTCTACTGTCTTACTGAGAGCATGTCTTATATGCAACTAAGAATTTTAGATTGCAGGACATCAGAAGTGATGTCCGAAAACCCAGGGGGAGATTACACAAGATTTTAATATAAAATGTATTTCTCCTATATTCCTGGCCTGGAGTCTGCCCTAAGTGAAGTGGTGCCATCATGAGCAAGGTTTTGGTCACCCAGCTCAAAATAAACAACTTTGCAACACCATAAGGGTCAGAATGTTTAATGCAGTAGTACTGAGGTACAGCACCTCTCCTATGTGGAAAGGCTAGAAGAATTGGGATTTTTCAGGCCTTGGAGTCACCTACTGCGGCCATCCATCCAGTGCTTGAAGGGACTCTACAAGAAACACAGAGACTTTTTATAAGGGCATGTGGAGACAGGACAAGAGGCAATGGATTCAAATGCAAAGAAAGTAGGTTTAGATCAGATACTAGGAAAAAATTCTTTACCGTGAGGGTGGTGAAATGCTGAACAGGTTGCTCAGACAAGCTGTGGATGTCCAGTCTGAGGAAGTGTTTAAGGTCAGGTTGAATGGGACTCTGAACAAACTTGCCTAATGAAAGGTGTCTCTGCACATGGCAGGGGTGTTGGAACCAGATGATCTCTGAGGTCCCTTCCGCCAAACCATTCTATGATTCTGTGACATCCCCAAGGATCGTAAAGTTTTCTCTTGAATTTCAGGGACATCATATATAACACTTAATTTTAATTTAAACTTTTAATTTAACTTCAAGTAGCAGATTTTGTATAAAGGTATATAAAATTTTCTCAATAAAGAAAATTGTCTTCAATCTCTGTGTTCTGTTCTGTTAGTTTGCATATATCTCCATCAGATAATATCAAACAAAACTGTCAGTCAAAATAAGGAAGTGACAATAAAAAGAAAGTAAACAGCTTTATGAATCTAATCTAAGAATATCTTGCAGAGAAAGGGAGGACATGTATCTGAACATACTGGTCTGGTTTAAGATCTTTTCTAATGACAATGACTTTGGAAATTTTCTGATTTCATATTGTCTCCAAATGAGCATTTCCAATGAAGCTGAAATTGCTCATACTGAAAAGGAGCCCAAAGAACAAAAGATCAGAAAATTCATGTTACATTCCATGACTTATATTCCTTTGGCTAAGAACAGTGATAAATGATATTAAAAGAGCTGACAAATGTCAATGTATTTTGCACAAATAATGTCTCTGAATGTACTATCTGGACTCCATAGAACAGCTTCCAATGAGAAAAACTAACAATGTTAGCACTAATTTCTGCTGGGTTCAACAATTTAAGGATTTGTTGTTTTTTCAACATTGCATTTTGGAAAATATGCAAGCAATGTTTTGGTAACAAAGGCAAATTATTTCTAGTGTGGGGTCAGGTGTGCCAGTCAACCAGTTTCTTCCTGATAAAGCCTGTTTTGGTCACGAAGGTTAATATGTACAATAATAGTAAAAGTGCCTGTTGGTGGTTTAAGTTGCATCCAGTAGCCCCTTGTCAGTGATACGTCTTCCCCACTACTCTTCAGTGCTTACTTGTGGCCACTCCAGGCCTTCAGCAATGCTTTCCCAGCACACACTGCAGTTCACCAGCAGTGTCCCACTCTGCAGAAATCACTTGCGCATTTCTGGAACACTTTCCTCTTGCAAAGCAGTGAGCTCCCTGTTGTTGTGGTCTGCTGCAGCAATATGGTGCTAAACAAGAAAATATTAAATTGGCCTATATTGATGATCCAATAGAATGTACTCCAATAACCACCTCATGACCAACATTCATAACTGTATATCATGCAAGAAGTATGCCAGATATCTGATTTTATGATTAAGCAGGACATGGGAGTGGTTAGGACAAAGTCCTGAGAAGTCCTAGATTTTCCTGAATTTAGGCCAAGTCAGATTTTCTGTCCATGATGGGCAGTGCAATATATGCAAAAATAGCTTGTCTTTTTTTGAATTATCCCTGTTCACTCTCCCTGTTCTAAACAGTTTTACAAAGTAAAAAAAAGAAAGGTGAAAGGACCATTATCCCTGTCTTCAGGGTGAAGTAAAGTTCACTGCCCATGATTACTGTAAATATTTCCAGTTAACGCAATCAATGATACAGAGACAGAGGTATATTTGATTCTGGAAATGAAAGAGTGAAACATATAATTAGCTGCCTCAGATAGCAGTTTCAGCAGATGGGTAGGAGAGCAATGCTTCTAATGGGCCTTTTTTTGACCCAAGGGAGGTTGTCAATTGCTTTTGCTGACTGCATGCAGAATTGAGGACATCTGGGAGATGAGTCCTTGACAAATGTGTTTATGCGGTTTTTCAAACAAGCACATTTGTGAGCAACACCTTCATGATTATTCCCAGAAAAGTATCAAAAAGTTCACTAATTGCTGTAAGCTACCTCTCGTGATCTGCCACAGACATGCAGGTATATTAAATCTTCCTTTAATTCTCAAATAAATGCTGCACACCCTCTTCTGTGACAATGTATAGACCTTTAGCTGTCGCCTTCTCCCTCCCTACTCTCCACGCTCTTTCCCCTCCTCCCTTTGTTCAGTTGTGCTACCATTACTCATAGGATCCCTTGTCATTTCAGAGATGCATTTTGAAAGTTCCTTACATTTCCTCTATCTTACACCTTACTTCTATTACTTGTCTTAAAGTTTTCCCAGGGTCCAAGCAACATTTTATGCCTGTCAGCACTCTGAATTTTCTTTCACTTTACAGATTGTAGTAAAACTTGGAATTTTGTTTTCATGGAATTAGAAAAAAAATACAGATTGTGAATTCCTTGAGAATCCAAAATGTAACAATACTTAAACTAAAATAGTTTCTGAAAATGTATTTTCTATTTAATTTCAAAATAATTTTTTGATTCAAAATTATTTTATAACTGCCCTATCACCTACTTTATTTCACTTTAATTCATGCTTATCATATTGTAACTGAATAATAATAAAATATTTTTTAAATTTTTGGTTTTAAATATACTAAGGGTAGCTGTTACATAATATTGACTGAACCATCTTATCTCTAGATCAAAGTCTGTCCAGTTCATGCAGCAATAGTAAATTTTGACACTGATATTTTGATATATAGAACAAGAAGATAAGCATCCGGTGCACTAACAGGAGAAACAGCTGGTTTCAATATCTTTGAATACTTTTTTCCAGGACACCAAAAACTAACACAGCAACATCTGCAGACTGAGTGTGCCTGTAATACTCCACTTTCTAGGTTGTAATATACAGCACATCATCACTGCAGCTGATCATAAATGACTTCAGGTTCAACAGTTATTTCAGAATACCGGCTCCAACTGCATTCAAGATGCTGACATCTGCTAAAGTAAATCCAATAGGTCTGAGATAAAAGAGAAAAATTTATCATATTAATTATTTTTTAAAATTATTAATGCAGTTAGCTATATATCAGTGTTCCTCTGTCACGCTTCTACAAAACTATTTGTTGGAAACTAAAGTCGAAGACAGAAGGATTTTAATTAAAGTGAGACAATTGTGTGAATCACTTCCTATTGTCTACCAAGACAAATTTTGCTTTACTGCTCTTCCAGGTCAATTCACACTGATTTTGAAGTGTTAAAACTTTGTTATCCATGCATTTGAGCATTTCTTTTTGGAAACACAGAAGTGTTCTCTCACTTAGAGGTAAGTGAAACACAACTGTGGAGACTTGACCCTGGCTGGACACTGGTTCCCACCACAGCTACCCTGTCACTCCCCTCCTCAGCTGGACAGGGGAGACAGAGTATAACAAAAGGCTCAAAAATTGAGATAAGGACACTCACCAATTACTGTCATGGGCAAAACAGACTTGATTGGGGGAAATTAATATACCAATTAAACCAGAGTAGGATAACGAGAAATAAAACCAAACCTTAAAATGCCTTCTCCTGCCCCTCCCTACTTCCTGGGCTCAATTTCAGTCTCAAATTCTCTCCCTCTTCCTCACCAGCAGTGCAGAGGAACAAGGGTTGGGGGTTGTAGTCAGTTCAACACACATCGTCTCTGCCTCCCATTCCTTTGCAGGAGGACACCTCACACTCTTCCAGTGCTCCAGTATGGGTCCCTTCCATGGAGTGCAGTCCTTCAGGATCTGACTGCTCTACCAGGGGTACCCCATGGGGTCACAAGTTCTGCCAACAAACTTGTTATGCAGTGTGGTCTCCTCTCTCCAGTGGGCACAGGTCCTCCTGCCCTCCAGCACAGGTTTCCCAGGGGGCACAGCCTCCTTCGAGGGCATCCATCTCCTCTGGTGTGGGGTCCTACACAGGCTGCAGGTAGATCTCTGCTCCACTGTGGTCCTCCATGGGCTGCAGGGGCACAGCTGCCTCACCATGATCTGCACCAGGGGCTACAGGGGACAGAATCTCAGCTCTGGTGCATGGAGCACCTCCTTACTCTCCTTCTTCACTGATCTTGATTTTTCTTTACATATTGTCACTCCTATCCTCTCTGGCTGATATTTGATCCTGCACAGTAACTTCCCCCCCATTTTAAATATGTCATCCTGGAGGTTCTACCACCAATACTGATGGGCTCAGCCTTGGCAGTGGCTGGTCCATCTTGGAGCCAGCTGGCAAGGCTTAGTTGAGGCAATTACACAGGAGAAGCTTCTGATAGCTTCTTGCAGAAGCCACCTCTGTAACTATCACCTCCACACTACCAAAAACTTGCCACACAAGCCCAGTGAAATGATACACATGAAAGACAGATATGCATCATAATTAAAATTCAAGCATAGAAGTATATCTTTTAAACTATGGCTTTATTCTTGAGTCGTGTGTTCAGTGTTTCAACTAAAAGTATCTCATGTGTACAATTTATTGAAACGATTTGCCCAAATTCAGCTGAAGAAAAATATGTTGTGTCATGACTTCAGCTAGGAGTTTGCAAAGGGAATATAAGGTATTTTTCCCTCTAGGACATTCTGCAATGTATTTATTCTAATTAGGAGGGTTGTTTTTTCCCCTTGGCTCTAAGACTGGTCACAAGTAGAGGCTGAAGGAAAGTCTGGACTGTCACCCTTAAAGTAGCACAGAGAATAACCTTTTCCTTTGTGCTGCTTGTTGTAGGATTTTGATTACATGCCACCATTTCAGATTCAGAGGAAACCATCAGGGTGATTTGTCAGGCATATTATCCCTCCCTTGCTTTTCTTTGGGGACTTTAGACTGCCATGTTTATGTAAAAGCCTCCCAAGCTCTGAACCTTAGGCCAAGGATGAGCACCATCTCATACAACACAGACTGTATGCCAGAATCTTCAGGGGCTGAGAAATGAAAGACATGTATCACACACTTCTGAAAAGAGGGAAACAGAGAGCACCTGAGATATGACAAAAGGCAGCTGAGGTCCCACTGCTCCACTAGGAGACATGTCTGGGTGGCATTTGAAGCTACATCTCAAGATAAATCGGGTCTCTTTAGGATCTCCAGTGTTTATTGGTTTATATTTCATGGGGGATTTGGCCACAGCCAGCCATGAATCATCAGGCAGAGGAGCTGCACTTGCTGCTTAAACTTTACGGTTTGTGACATACAGATTGGTCACTCTGCTATACAGTTTCAATTTCCAAGGTCTCTTGGTGGTTTGTCAAGAGACATTATAATCAGAGAGAGTTTCATGTCTATGATCTCCTCCTGTGTTTCTAAGTTCTCATTTCTGGGTATGGAAGCCCTCCTGCATACATCGTCCTGATTTCAAAGCTGCACCAGGATATTTGCATGCATTTCTTTGCCTAACCCAGATAGCTACATAAGACTGAATTTCAGCAACACTTGCTGTCACTCAGCCAAACACTCAGGCCTTGTTGCCACTCCTTTCTCAAGGTACTAATGCTTGGAAGCCCTTTGCATCCCATTCTGCTCTCACATGTGTCCAGGGAAATTTGCACAAGTGTGTTTTGAGGGTGTGTGGTGAGAGGAGAGAAAGGTGTGCTATCAAAACAAAAGAACAGAAAAAAAAAATAATTCAGAAAACCAGTAAATAGATAGGACATGTATTCAAAGAAACCCCAAACCAAAACAACCAAACAAGCAAACAAAAACAAAAACAACCCAAACCCAAAACAACCAGAAAAAACCAACCAACCAAAAACAGGGGAAAAATGTCTCCTACAGTCCTGGTGTTTAATCTGAAAGTGCTTGTCATCTGCCCAAGCTTTAAAAAGCAAAAGGCTGTTTATCCCTGTGAGTCACTGAACAGGTCAGAATGAACCTCTAAACAAGCTGAAGTCCTCAAGGTGACAAACTGTTCACCCCTTTAAATAAATCCTTGAAACCTGTGTCCCTGATCACATCTATATCCATTCATGTATGGCCAGTAGAGACAGTATGTTTGCAGCTGAAATGAAGGCTGTGAGTGGGTATGAATTGTGCAGCTGAACATACAGGGATGTCTGGGGAATCTGCACAGGCAAGCTATGGTATCGTGTTTGGGGGAAAAGGCAGGCTTTGTCCAAGATCATAGTCTTGTACAAGTACCTAGCTTTTTACTGGGAAATGGCCAGTAATATTCCTTAGAATGTGCAAGGGGAAGAGATTTTATTTTTATGAACTATGTATTTAGTTATTTTTAAAAATCTACCATTTCAAACAGAACAACAGTGGAACAATAAGTGAAACATTTGGTAAACATAATAATTTAAATAATATAATGGATTTACTAATCTATATGTAAGGGACATTAAGCAAAATATTCTGTACTAATATTCCCTTCTGATATGGTTATAGAAAGCACAATAGCAAAAGGGAGTCAATCCAAGCTTTTTCCTCTGTGAAGAGTATCGGATTTTTTACTTATTACTCTGCATCTTAGACAGATATCTTGTGGACAGTGTGCCAGAATGAACTAAGTACCTAACATCATGTCAGCAAAGCATCTCTTAACAACTGAATAATGTCTGAGCCCATAGCTGTGTGTCTTAACTTACATTTCATTAAATTCTACTGGCTAGAATTTCTCTCTCAATACATTTGCATGTAATTATTCTTTGTAGTTTCTTCTCTGTGGTTTGTGGCACCTGCTACAGCTACAATATTTTTTCTTTTGGATCTCATAGCCATAAAGAATGGTTCTTCTTTTAAGTGTTTGCAGATTTCCTTGGGCTATTTTTTTTCAAAATCTTGCTACATTATATCAAGATATACAGAAATACAATTATCTTACCTAGGTAAATTTTTGCTAAATAAGGATAACATTTATCTTCTACTTTAAAAAAACCCTTATTATTATAAAACAAGTGGAAGTTGAAAATCGGGATTCACTTTGAGCTAAAAATTATTTAATGCTTGGCAATTAGATTCCAGCTACAAATATTGCACTCTCTCTCTGTAATACCATATATTAAGTACTTGGCACAGGGCATGTGGTAACTACTCCCACTATTTTTTGTCCTTCAATGATAATAAATGTTGAAAACAATTACAGAGGCCAAAAGAAATATTCACAAGAAAGTAGCATATAGAAAGAATAAGGATGGTGGTATTTGGCCTACACAGTACTTACATGTAAGATCTCCTCTTTATTCCTGCTGAGCAGCAACTGAAGTTTAATTCTAAATGGTCTAGCTATTGCTTTGAAGAATGGAGCATTTACTTTATGGCAAAGAGAAACGCAGTGGAGGGGGCTGTACTGTGTAGCTATTTGTACGTGATTAGAGGGCATATCTGTGTTAGTAGAGCAACTAGTTATAGCAACCCTCTCTCTGGGTTAACCAGTCTATGCAACCAGCAGCGGTCCTGCAACATGTGGAGTTTGTACATGAAATATCTCAATAGAAAATATTAATATGGCCTCCCTGCTCTAGGGAATGAGGACTCTTTTGCTGAGTCCAGAGAGTCACAACTGAGACACTGGAAGTCCTGGCATGAATGGGATGGAGAACTACAAATGGTAAAGTTACCTATTTTTGTATCAAGAATTTGGTCAGAGGCTGTTAGAGCCAAAACTCTTCCAATATGCCAAGACCATGTAAGCTACCAACCCAAAATACCTTCCTGATCTCAAGAACCTCAGAAGCTCTGTTACTGTATTAGATGCTGTCGGTCTTTCTCCTTTGGTGACAGAGACTACATCTGTCTGGGATGTTGGTCTGTGAGCTGGTGTGCTGCAGCTGCTAATAAGGGTGTTGTTGTTATACCACATTACCACCATCTGCTTGTTGGATCCAAGTGCTGCTTCTCACTGAGTATATAAATTTTAAAGTCTTTGGGGCTGAAACCAAATCTTTAACTTTACAACATAGACACACACTATTTTAGGTGGCAAACTTTTTAACTATTTGGGACTTGCAGGCGTTTCTGAAGTAGCAGTGAAACAGCCTTAGCCTCAGATGTCTCTTCAGAGTTGCCAAATATTTATACAGCTACTCTATCTATTCTATTACAGGTTTGTCTTCTATTCTATTACAGGTTTCTTTCATCTTATGGTTGCTGTAAAATCTACATTGCATTTGCTTGCTTTTATGAAGAGTATAAACACTGCAAGTACATTCTTCCCAACAAGCTTTGCAGTGGTTTAGTGATGATTTAGGCACTTCACGAAATAAGATTAAACTCTTTGCAATGTGTGGGTTCTCTAGATCCCGCACAGCCTATGAACTCTCTAGGATCCCTTGGCAGAACAGTCCAACAACCAAAATAAGTAAAGCTATTATTATTCTTCCCAGAATCTCCACAATAATCACAGGCCCAGTCAACAGTAAGAAGTGAATAAGCCAAAACTTTCATTCTGTAATTACAGTTGTTGTTGAGATGCTGTTTGACAAAAGCAAACAAACAAGGTAATAAACCCTACAAATTTTCAACTTAAAAGCCAATTTTGCCATTACTGTCAAGACTCCCACTGAAACATCTGCTGGCAAGAAACTTCCATGATAAAATACAAGCTGAAGGGAACCCAAAAAACTTGGATTTTTGTGGCAATTTAATGTCAAGTTAAAAGCAAAGGTTACTTTTCCGGCATTTGTGCTGCCTATGCACAGGCAATTGCAGTTTAACCATAATATTTAACTATTATAGCTTAAGCTTCTAAATGAAGAAAAAAAAAAGATTGCATGTTTGTGTTCTGGCAAACACTGACAGGCATTATAAAGGGCTGAGCTCAAGGCTGTGGAGATTGCAGTAAATTACTTTAGCTAGAGCTTGGATCAGGAGCTGGGAAGACAAGGCGTACCAGTGTTCAGTAGAGCATTCTAAACTGAAAAATGTTCCCTCACAAGAAAAGATTTTAAGCATAGAGCTCTAAATATATGGAGTGTTTCTGGAGAGAAAAAGCAAATGCAATAAACAGTCAATTTTAAAAACTGCCAGTCTGAGTAGTATGACTACCAGCATGCAGCACACATTTTGAAAAGCTCTGAACCTAGGCCTCCTCCTTTGGCTGGAGCATCAGCTGAGGCAGCTGGCTCTAATACCTCCATAGGTTGTTGTCTAGGTTTACAGGACTCAAGCTCCTGGCTGTGCTGATCTCTTCCCTCTAAGGCAGTTTCCAGATATCTTATCCATCAAGCTGTTTGTCTGTCTCCATATTGCCACTACTTCCACTGCCTCTTCATTACCACTGCAGGCTAACATACTGGAGAAAGTAATATTTTACTGTCAGGAGCACTCCTGAAATTCTTTTATTCATTTGTTTCTAGTCTTGGATATCAATGTTTTCTTTTTCTCATCATCCAAACAGCACATCATTTTAATAACACTGTCCCATGGCCGTACATAGTAAATAAACAAGATTTGGCCCATCCAAACATCTCTCCTTGACTGCCAGCAGATTTCTTTCTCCAGCTCAACACTTTTCTGCAGTGGGTGCCTTGTCAGCATTTATCTTTGAGTGGATTGACTTTCCAATGGAAAATGCTTATCTCCTCCTCTATTTCCTCAAAAATTTTCTTCTGTTAGACCTCAGTCTTCCACTGTTAAAATAAGAATCACATCCATTACCCCAGAACTGCCTCTGAACAAACACAAAATGATTTACAAAATCTAGGGTGCATCAGACAAAGAGTCCCTAAGTCATATGAATGGTGGAAGTAGACAGCTTTTAGTTTTGCATGCAGGGTTTTTCAAAGTTCCCATTCTGGAGACAGTGGAAGGG
The DNA here is from genome assembly GCA_013397815.1 of Aleadryas rufinucha. Taxonomy (NCBI): domain Eukaryota; kingdom Metazoa; phylum Chordata; class Aves; order Passeriformes; genus Aleadryas; species Aleadryas rufinucha. The sequence goes on from VZTH01005954.1 coordinate 470,520, forward strand.
AGAGTATTTAACAAAATATGACTCAGATTTCATAAATATGGTGATTCTTTACCAATATGTGTGATTCTAGAGTCCAGGACACACAGTTTGGACAGGTGAAGAAGAAGCAAACTTGAAGAATAAGTATTTCTTCTTTTAAAAGATCTCATAATGATTTTTGCTTTTCTTAAATATTACCTAGCTTTTCTTATACCCACCCATAGTTGTGACTGAAAGATCCTCATAAGCCTCTAGCTTTTCTGTGGTTTTCCTATTTCCTAATTTTTTTTCATACATGTAAGAGGATGAATTGTTGAGGAAATAGTATGGAAGCATGATTCCTTGGAATGCTATCGCAACCTCACAAAATGAAGGGGCAGACATACGACGGGAGACTGCTGCAGAAAAGGATCAAATTTGCACTGGCCTGACTGTTTATGGAATTATCCTCTATGGAATTAAGAAATTTTTCTGTGTCTTCCTCGTAGTTCTCAGCCTGATGTTGCTCATCACCCTTCTGCGCATGTGTGTGTACCTCCGAGGGGATTTTCTGTTTTCCTTCTCCCACCCCTGCCAGTAATTACCAACACACAGTACCGGAGAATGAAGAAGGAGGGAGAGCTCTACGGGGCCTACCAGCAATTCAATAGCGCTTTGATTTAACAGCTCCAAGTCCTTTGAAAACATTTTGCCAAGAAAAGCTTGCCATCAACACGTATAATCTCTTATCAGGGGCCATTGAAATCCTGGGCTCCGAGGTTAATTCTTCCATCGCAATGAGTTTCAATCAGTTCAAAACTCACATCGAGATGAAAGCTACGAAGCCTTCTCGCCCGGTTTGTCCCGCAAAACCCACTGAGATCAACCGACTGGGGAGGATTAGGGCATGCTCATCTGCTGGCTCTCCAGCAGGACGGGCAGGCTCAAAAGAAAAACAATAATTAGGGATAATTGCTTGTGTCCAAACACAGGCATTAAAGCCCTTTTCCCCTTTGGTACTTTGTGAGCTGGAATGAAAAAGACACCCCCTGTTTTGACAGCTGGGCAGGCGAACAGAGCTGGTGACAGATGAAGCGAGACGTCCCCGGGCACCCGCGGCGCGGCGGGGCGGGCCCGGGCGGGCNGGGGGCGGGCGGGTGCCCGGATGCCGCGGGGAGCCCGTATCGGGACTCCTATCTACAAGTGTTACGTTTCTTGTACGCTTAATCGACAACTGCAGATCAGATGGGAACAGTAACGCGCTTCAAAACAACTGACTAAAATTACACTCTTGAGCTGTAATGTATACAACGGCATGAGTGATTAATTAGGGAAACCCACATCCGACAAGAATGATTACTGAAAGGAATCTTGGAAAACACTGCAGATACAGCTGGGATCCAGATTAATACATTTATCTAATAAAGCTATTCCCGGTCGCCTTCTGTCTCTCTCCTGGTCCTGTCTACTTCTTCTGGCTCGCATTAGGATCGCCTTAGCCAGCAATCTGCTGGCCTAATCGGACCAGATAAACTTCTAAACAAGAGGGTATATTTGTGTGTTAATGGTCTATACGATAGATTAAGGCTTTGAACAATAAAAAGACAGGCAAATGCTTTGCTTTTCTATTGGGGAAGTAAAGCAAAGTTATGATCTCTCGTCTCTCGTGAAGCAGAAATGAAAATGGAGCTATATTCCTCCAGAAGAAGAGTGAGGCACGGCGAGTGTGTTTCATAAACGAGGTCTTTAGCAGCAGCACCGCTGCTGTGGCAGTGCAGCTTGCAAACATAAATCAAGATACGTTTTTGGAACTGTTGTAAATTAGGTGGTGTAGTAGTACTGCAAGCTAAACTAGAATACGGATTATCGTACAAAACTGCTCTGAAGGGTGACGGGAAAAATAGCAAGGATGGAAAACGGTGATATATCCAATTCCAGCAGAGCAGACTCCACTGCTAGAGGTCACCTCCACTAAAAAAAAAAAATTAAAAAAAAAAAAAAAAAANAAAAAAAAAAAAAAAAAAAAAAAAAAAAAAAAAAAAAAAGAAGAGGAAATTTTGCTACTTCTTGCAAAATCCCAAACACACGGAACCTGGGTGACTTCAGAACACACCGAGAAATAATGTGAATACGAGGGTTTTAAACTCCTGATCTTATTGTACACTGTTAGGACGAATTTACAAACGATAGCAGTTTTTCTTTCCATTTATCCTGGATTTTATGCATTCTTAGGAGCTAATCTGTATCTGTCTTCGTAGAGAGACAGTCTGTACTTGACAAAAAAAAAATTAAATCATATATAAAAGTGTTAAGGATATATAAAATTACAGTCTGTTTCCAGAGCTCCAAAAGAAGTAAGCGTGTAAATTGCCCACATCCGTGCTCCCATTTCCCCCAAGCCGAGGCAGGCGCAGCACCACGCTGGGCAGGCTGTCTCTGCCTCTGCCCTGCCTTCGCCTACGCCGTTCACGCCGGCAACACTGCAACCCCACGCAAGAGTCAGGATAGCAAACTCTGGAGGGAAATACGGTTTATCACACACGAGTAATGCTAGCAAGAGCAACCTCGGGGTTATTTTTTGTTGTTTTCTCTTTCTTCAGCTGCACAAAAACAATGAGTGGAAGTCAGAATGCAGAAACATTAAAATAAGTACACCACAACGCAAAATGCAAGCCCGGTCCCACGGGGAGAGATGCAGCACGTCTCCGTACTTTCTTGATATCGGCTGCAGATATTTATGGATGGAAAAATGGAACGATTATTAAACCAAACAATACTTAGCTTTGAAGTATCTCTAAATTGTTTTAAATGTACGAGACACCTCTTTGAGAATCCTGGAGTCCCATCGCATAACAGGTTGCTATTTATATGCAGTAGTGTGTGGGTGTGCGGCGCGTGGTTTCGTTTCTTCTCTTCCCCAAGGGTAAAATCTTGACAGCTGTTTCTCACGACAATCTTTTTGGTGATTTCTATGGAGAAAAATTAACAGCTTACAGGCGTTATTTCCTAGCCCAAATGCCCGCTGCAACCTCACAGGCATGGCATGAGCAAACTCAATCCCTAACCAGTCTTGCATCTCCAAATTTACACGGCGAAATCCCAATTCTTTTCTTCTTCACTTTCACTTCCTTTGATTGGACTAATTTTGACAAGCTGAAGAGCCCTGATAGAGACCCTATTCTGACTGCCGGGAGTCAGAGAAGTCTACCCAAATCTTCTGTTATGCTGCCGTACTACTGTGTTCTCTGCTGCTGGATCGATATATTTTATTGGTAGTCGATGCAATGTTTGTGGTTGTGATTATAATGGTAACAATCATAGGTATTTTGCTAAATGCCATAGTTCGTTCTGAAAAACGGCTAGAAATCTTAAGCACAGGTATGAAAACAGTGACAGCAAATAATGCACTAAGCTAGCCTTCTCCGGATATTCCTGAGCAACCTTCCTACCCAGTGCACGATCAAACCCCAAACAAGAAACATTGAACTTCGGTGTAGCTGGTAATCTGAATTTTAGGGGAGGAACAACAGTCCTCTCAATTTACTGCAAACCAGCATCCGAGCAGAAATGAGAGGACACCACGGGTTTGTTCCTTCAGCTTCTCTGTTCCTAGGAAGCTCTAAAATAAATCAGTGAGAAATTAAAAACAAGGAGGAAATAAGACTGGAATGGCGTTTGTCTTGTGCGGGCGTACTTCCGATCTTCTTGTGCTTATTGCAAGTATAGAGAGGGGGGAAAGTGGCCTTAAGAAACGAAATTTGAAGGGGTACTTTTACATTTCCTTTTAAAACGAGGTCACTTATTCTTTGACTACCACTGCGTGACAGTCTGTTGCGGTCAGGCTCCTGCATACAGATGATTACAAGTATGTGGATCAGAACCGTAGGCTGTATCAGTACCTGGGGGGTTTATTCTAAACGCTACACTGAGAGGTTTATTTTTAATGCTTTTTTTAAACTTTTTCTCTGTTTGTCTAATGCAATTTATGCCAGGCGGTTTTCTTTCAAATTAAGCAAGAGGCTCCGATAACTGAAAGAATTAACTTGTTTCAAGTTTTAGGTGGAAAAGGGAATTTGACAATGTCACAGGCGAGTATTTCAACAGCCATTTACCACCAAAAAATTCAGCTTCCAGAGTTATATACCTTGTACTACAGTTCATAAACTTGATTTATGATGAAACAGAATTGCTGGGTTTTACTGCTCTGGCCCTCCCAGCTGGTAAGAATTTGACTGCAACATGTGGGATTTGCAGTGAGCGAAAGCAGCATTATATCGAAAGCTTCCCCTACATGCATGATCCCAGTCAACAGGTAACGGAAAACTCAAAATCAAATTTTCGCGGTCAGATGTTCCAGAGGCGATTTGCCTGCCCCGCTGCTCTCCGGTCTGCCCGGTGCCTCACGTACAGCAGAAGTGCCCCGGCGCTGCCTTTCAGGAAGCGGAGAGAGCTCACATCGAGGACGCGGCTCCCCAGCTCGGAGGCTGCCGGCGGAGAGCCGATGGGAGCCGCAGCAGTGCCGGAGGGCTGCGGGAGCCGAGGTTGCGGTGCTGCGCTCCCCGATCTCGGGTGCTCACACGCGGCCGACGGAGGCTGAAGGGAAAGTGTGGGCGATGAATTTTCGGGAACAAATATTTTCCCGAGCATCCGCCGTTGCTCCAGTGCAATCGCTTGGACGCAGGTCAGGGAAGGGGATGGAGTTTGTGACAGCTTGACATCCCAGTATTTGTGCCTGAAACGAGTTGTCGATATAGCCATGAAACCTGGCGTGGTTTAATACATCAGACTGGACAATAACACCTATTCAGTGTAAATCGTCGTCTCGCGGTTCAGTCTCTCGTAAAATCAGCCCAGAGCAAGATACCGTGAAGGACGAGTGTGCTGTAACCAAAGCATTAAAGCGTTATTATTAACAAAACGGCTGAGAAATCAGAACGCCGCCCCTTCGCAGCCCCCCACCCACCCGAGGGGCGCACGGAGCTCTCTTTGCTGTCGCTCCCCCCGCGGAGCGGTCCGCATCCTCAACGCGCCGCTACCGGCGGCCCCGCCAGCCCCTCCAGGGCACCGGTGCCGGTGGCTCCCGGGGAAGGGACCCCCAGCCCGGCACTCTCCGCCTCGACCCAGACTCTGCGGCGGCGGATGCTGGAGGGGACCTCGCCTCTGCGGGCTTCAGCTATGTCCGCTCTGGGGTCAGCGGACTTGTGAGAGGATCCGCAGGGGTCCCAATGGGCACACCCCTGCTTCTTGTCCTCCTCCGACCCTCTCCTTTCTCCCCGCGGACTACTCTGCGGCTCTGTCCCAAAATGTGCAGCGTCTTACCGAGGACCTTGACAGAGGGCTACCCACACACAGAAAAAAAAAAGGTGTTTCAAGCCTGTGTGGAGGACATGGGGTCGCCCAGAAAGAGCGGCTTTTGCCGTCTGTGCCACGGAGGGGCCGTGGCCGAGCGGCGGTAGGGGGTATCTCTGGTACAGCCCCGTTCGCCCGCCGGCTCCGAGCACCGCAAAGCGACACCCGGGGGCATTTTTGTGGGTGATTTGTACAAAGCCGTGGAAAGGTCGGGGAGGAAGCGAGGGAGAAAGGGAGGGAGGGAGGAAACTAGGGAGGTAGAGAGAGAGAGGAAGGGACGGAAGTAGAGAACATTTGCGAGAGTGCAAAACCCATGCTGGTGAGGGAGAACTTGGCTTTGGAGGTACGGAACTGTATCTTGCCAAGGTGATAATTAGAAAAATATCCCTGCAAGCCAGAGTTTCTATAGGTTTAACTTTTTTTTTTTAAATTTCTCTTATCAGCCGCCCCCCTTTTCGCCCCCTTCTCCCTCCCGCCGCACCCCATCCCCGTACAGCACTAGTTCATGTGAGATTTCGACAGCTGAACTCGTCAGAGTTTCCATCCCTCATCCAGAAACCCACTAATCTGAGTTGCTTTTGCAGCGGCTATTTACAGGCAATTATAGGATAGGCATATGTTACCAAAAAGTAGGAATGAATGTAATCTTTAGTCCTCTTTCATGCTTTTAATTAAATGATTCTCTCTGTTCGTGCACACTTAAACACTTTTGTTTTTTACTTGCCTCCAAAGCCCTTTGCTTAAAAAATGTTGCCATACCATAGATTTTAAAGATTTAGGTCTTTTTCCTGCAGTCCTCTCAGGGCTAAGTGAAAGGTGATGATTTCACTTCAGACCGTTTATACGCTGATAAAAAGAGCCAAAAAATTATTTATGACCATATTTCACTGCAGGGTTTCCCAGGGAATGGGAGACTATTCTGTGTGGCCAGCCGCAGGCTGTGCTCCCCCTCCATGCCCTGACTCTCTGGGTAGGCGCTTGCAGAGCGTGGGACTGTCGCAAGAGGCAGAAGGTGCTGTGGAAATAGAATGTGAATTCTCCTTCTCCTTCTCCTTCTCCTTCTCCTTCTCCTTCTCCTTCTCCTTCTCCTTCTCCTTCTCCTTCTCCTTCTCCTTCTCCTTCTCCTTCTCCTTCTCCTTCTCCTTCTCCTTCTCCTTCTCCTTCTCCTTCTCCTTCTCCTTCTCCTTCTCCTTCTCCTTCTCCTTCTCCTTCTCCTTCTCCTTCTCCTTGTTATATGTAAACAAGCATTCAGAGATTGACGTGAGCAACTTTGGTGTTTTTGCAGGATTTATGGCTTCTCATGGACTTGGTATTTTAATTGTTGCTCCTCTTACTGTAGAGATGTGATCATAACGGGGTTGTGAAGTCAAGAAGCCAGTGAGAGACAATCACAGGCAGGACTGTCTCTTTCACTGAGAAATAATAAGGGAAAACATTGTAAACCCAGAGTTAAAGTCTCAGCAGCAGTTTAACTCTTGCTCACCAGTTTAACTCTTGCTTACCATACAGATGGTATTTGTAAAAGTTTCTCTTAATGAAATGGTTATTTTCTATCTGAGGTCTCTATACATGCTATTTCATGATTTTCTGTTGTGTACATTCTTTGTTCGGTGTTCATAAAATTTACAGAACTGGATTTAAAACTAGTCCCTTGCTGAGAATAAGTGTTGTGTTCTCAGAATAATATCTGCTATTAAATAACATCTTCTCTCCTCCAGATGCACTGCTCAGAAACAGAATATAGGGCAACTACTCTTTTGCAGTGACATGGACAAGAGGAGAACCCCACCATTGATAACTCTACTGCGAGCAATCGGGACATTGAGAAATCTTAACGCTGTAAATGTATTCTTGTAGTTGGGGGTGAGGGTTTTTCTGTTTGTTTGGTTTGGTGTTTGGTTTGGTATCTGGTTTGTTTGTTTTGTTTTGTTTTTTAATCCAAAGCTCAGTAATGGTGTCCTTCCATCCCATTTCGCCACACCTCAGTTTTCATTCTTTTTCTCAGCCCAACCTAGATCTCTCTTCTCTAGAAAAAAATGTTTCTTTTCTCTCAAGCCTTCAAACCACACCCCTCTTCTTTCTACACACCTTTAGGACCCTCTCTGTAATTTCTGAGAGCTGCTTATTATTAGGAGATATCCTTTCAAGGCTGTGCATTCAGCCTTGACCACAGTCTGTACATCTCCAGACTGACATGCTGAGGATTCAAGGATTCACTGTATGAAGGTCCAGACCAGGAGGAGTCAATTCAAATGACACTGAAGTTTGAACTGTATAATTTCTGTCTATCTAAAATATTTATTGAAGGCAACATTTCATCAATTGGAGTAAGATAGGATATCTCTAGTAACGCAAGTGGTATACCACAATTTATAGCAATTACAGATCAGTGTCATAGTCAAATGTCAACTTAACAGAGGCAGACACTTCAGCAAAGAAGAAAGCCTGTTAAGGGGTTGGAGAGGAAGGGAAAAGAGCTAGAACTGAGAGGTTTTTAGAAATCTAAAATAAGAGGCAGATCTGATTGCATTTGAGCTTCTGCCATTTCTTATTTTGTCCTTGTGGTTTACCAATTCCTCACTAAACAATAATAGACATTCCTTCATAATTTGATATTTAGCTATTAAAACAATTCAACATGTTCTATATATAAGTTAATTAAGGCCCCACCTTAAATCAAATGCTCATGTGTAACAAGCCCAAGTCCAGTGTGGGACAATTTCTCTGCTGCTTTGAAACCCTGGTGTGGTGTGTGTGCCCACATAACATGGGGCAATTCCTGGGCTCTTTGCAGACGGTCCCTGCAGATCTGGGCCTTCCCCTTTGTTAGGCACTTGCCATGTGATCCGTGTGAAGGACTGGAAAGGGCAGCCTTGTAACAACATTATTTCAGGAGGATAATAAGTAGCCATCATAAATACCTTTTTTAATAGTTTATTGCCGGTTGTAGTCTATTGACAGTACCTGTTTTATAGCATGGAGGAAAACAGTTCCTTGTTGGCACTAGTCACTAAAACTGTTTGATAGCTCTGGCCCTTTTTAGTGCCTTCAGAGAAAACCTAGTGGCTCATGAAATGAATCATAAATAGCTGAGTTAAAGTTGAACAAAAGACAGAAAGAGGGAGGAAAAAACAGTCTTGCACTTACTGAAATATATTTATTTTGGACAATAATCTATTAACTAGTTTAACAAAGATACTTTAAGGCTCAATCCTGCTATCTTAGCTGGAAGAAAAAAAAATCCGTGATGATTGTATCTTGGGTCTTTATATGGAGACTGTTTAGTGAAGATTGTTTTTCTTCTAGCTCAGAAATACTACATACAAAACTCTTATGTCCCAGATTTCACCTTTTTTGAAAGAAGAAGCAACATAAACTAATGCTTACTGTCACTGTCCTGTTGTGTGATACTGGACAATTTATGCAATCTCTTGGGGTAGTATACAATAGTATATAGAGAGGGCTGAGAAAGACCTGAATGCCCACTGGGTCCCACACAATTCCAACTAGGCGGCTGTGTAATATCTCTAGAAATTTGCATACCTACTATAAATCATTTTACTCTAAGCCCTAAGACCATCACTCTTACATAAGTTTGTTGAAAATCCAGAAACCCGAGTGTCCCAGTCAATCCAGGCTTCACTGGACGTGTAGGAGGACTTGCCATCTTGAAGGGTGCCATTGTATAATTTTGCTAAAGGTTACTCCCCAGTCTTTCTCCTTCCCCTCTCCCTCCCCAAGGACTGATGAAGGGAATCCTGAGAATCCAGTTTCACACTGAAATAGTAATCTAAATTCTTGTGAGTTTTGTCCCTAACCAGCACTTTCCTATGCCATCTATGTGAACAGGGGAATTCTAAAGCTCATCTAGAACACACCAGGAAGATCCGACTTTGGACCTAATTTATTTTGGATGAAGTATGTTGCCAGATGCCAGCTTGAAATACAGGCATGATGGAGCCCATTACATATGTAACAGTGTGACAGAAGTGAGACACCTGAGTTCAATGTCCTCAGTCTCAGAGGCCGAAAAATTTTAAATGAAACCTATGTTTCCCATTTGTCATGAGAATATCTAAGCCATCACCCTTCTTAAGGTGAGATGCACTGCCAGTGCAAAGGGAGTACAGCTCTGGATCCTTTATTTTCAGGCATTCAGTTATGCTTCTGGTACCTGCTTCCTGTTCTGCTAATACTTCTAATGTCATGCTTTTGGTTTTAATTCCTCAGAAGAGGACTCAAAGCCCTAGAACTCCCATGCTTTCCAATGATGCTATTTATGAGGGTTGAGCAGTGCTTACTCACTGTGTTAACCTACGCTCTTCACTCCATGTAGCTAGAATATGGAATGTCTGTGCTTTTATGGAAAAGGCAGATGTAGGTTTGAGCCACCAGTCACTGTGCTAAGGAAATGAAGCCATCCTTCCTACTTCCAGAGAAAATGCTGTAATCTGTTTTTTTAGATTTTTTTTTTTTACTGTATAGCTAATGGTAATATTTTCTTCACCTGAGGTAACCTCATACTCTGTGTATGTACAATGTGATCCACAGGAGATATTAGGCCATATTGCCCATGCAGGTGAAAGCAGTTTCCTACAGAATATATCCATCAGGTGCTTAAACAGCAAAAGGCTGGATAGGATTTCAGGTGCTCCCCTGTCCCTAGCATTCTTTGTGAGCCCCTTCTGTCTTCCCATCTGGTAACTGCTTGGGCCCTCTTCTTATTCCTCTTATTAGGTGTACATGCACTGTGGAGGACCTGGACAATTTAGGCTGAATTTTAGATTTTAGTCCAGACAGACTGGTGTTGCCCCTCGTTTCTGTCAGCTTTCAGTCTTTATTGTGTTGCAGTCTCATGATTTTATGGGGTGAGAATCTGTGATTTTTATTTCCCCAAATAGGCTCACATTGCTGTAGTTATCCCTGCATTATTCACTTCGGGATTAGATTTCTCTTGAATCCTCTTTCTGGACACTTGTCCTGAACATCACACATTTCAATCTACCTCTCCACCAAAACACTTTGTGCCTATGATTTATGATTGGCAGTGGTTCTCAGTTTTGTCCTAGGGCCAACATGTAGCATTGGCCTTGTCTGATGATCTGAAATCTTGTCCCAGCTTCTCTCCTCCTGTCACCTCTTGAGTGTTGACATTGGCTGAGGAAGAAGACCTAACATCTTTGGGTTTGATGCAGGGAGAGAGAGATGATTTTCTTTAAAAACTTTTAGTGAAGAATCATGACAGCAGAAATTGCCCTTGTGGTGTGACCTGTGGCAGACTTCTCTAAGAAGTGTATGGAGTCTGATCTGTTACAGAATGTGTTGGAAGCCCAAGGAGTGGCTAGGGAAATCCAAGCAGAGGTCAATAATGAATATCAGATCACTCCTTCATATCTGGCACTTACTCTTTTTTTTTATTCCCTATATGCTTTTAAGACCTAAGGGCATTAATAAATTAAATAAATATTCCAGTAATCCTGTCTGTTATTTGCCAGCAATCTGAAACTGCAGATGAAAGATGTGATTGATGCCAAAATAAGTATGCAGTCCATATTTGGCCTGGTTTTGCTATGTCAAGAACAAGGCTCATGTGAATGAATCACTGTAGCCACACACAGCCCCAGTGAAACCAACTGGGCAGCTGTTTGCATGCAACAGACCAGAGGGCGAGGGCCACAAGTCCTGATTTGCACACAGTCACACACAAGTAACTTTGCACTGGTGAATGGTTTCCTTTATTTTTATTACCTCTGCAGCAGAGAGAATTGTCTTCCTTATTTCATGTATGTTGTAAATGCAAAGTTGCTTGTTATCTTTCAGCACTTGCAGGATCCTGGCCCCCAGCAATAAATTAAACAAATAATTTATTGTATGCCACTGTTTCTTTTTAAGAATTCCAGTCACCTGTGAGCATCTGGTGTAACAGCCCATGTTTTATTAGTGTGTTCTACCTTTCTTTCACTTGGGTTTCAAAGTCCACTTGCTAGACAGTCAGCAAATCCCTTTTTTTCCACTGTCATAGGACCCCAACAATTTTTAGAACTCCGCAGAAATGTCTGTGCATGGAGAATGAGTACAGTTTTGTTTGGGGTTTTTTTTTGCTTGTTCTGTTGTCAGTGTTTTTGTTTGCTTTGTTTTGTCCTGTTCTGTTTTCCCTGTGAGACAGTTTACATATTCTGCCACAACATCTTGTCTTTACAGATGGTTCATTCACTTTTTCTTTTGATATAAAGTTTTAATCCTCCTCTGTCCAGCTTTTCCTCCTCTCACTGGGACACAGTAGGGCAAGGAAATGCTGTGCAATACTGACACCTGCCAATATCTCTCTGAAGAGCACTAATCAACTTACTGTGTTTCCTCATGACCTGACCCGTCTGTAGGGAGAAAAACCCTCTTGACTTAACCAATAGTTTAGGAAGACAGGCAGAAATGTTAGAGTCTTCTACTCTTTCCTCCTTTTTTTTTTTTTTCTCCCTGCAAAGGGGGAAAATGAGTGCAGAGAAGTCTTTCAAACCGAAGAGAAATTTAGAATCATGGAAGCTAAATACATATGCACCCAATCATTTTAGTGATATATTACTTTGCCTAATCATTAACTTAAAATGCCATATAAGAATTTGTAATCCACAGTAAATCATTTAGTAAGAATGATTTAAATGTACTTCTGGCTAATGTAAAACAGTCTAGTTTCCATGCTTGGTTGGCTGCCAAACATTGTTTAAGAAAGAGGGGGTGTGATCCAAGTTGACATAAGTTATAGCAGATATAATGCTCCAATATAGTGGTGGTTTGCAGATTATTGGGTTTAAGAGATAGGAAGAAGATGACATATTAAGTACTATGAAGATTGCCAGGCCTATTTTGTGCCTTAATTAGGATGCTTTGCAACTCTATGTTTAATTCTTCTCAAAGCCTGCTTGGAAATGCCTTTATGACTGTCTTATCTACAATGGGATTGGAAAAGTGAAATGCTGGTTGATTTACTTACACAACAGGAAAATAAAGAGACTTCTATTATGGTAGATACACAAAGTTGCTCTTTTTTGTGTGACAGTGGAGGAGTTAATGTTTAAAAAACAATTGAACCAAGCATGCTCTGTGCTGAAGTTCAGAAGGAAGAGAGGAGCAGCGAGAGGTGACATGTCAAGTGGATGAGTTGTTGAGGAGGGAGACTGGGAATAGCCTTGGTCTTAAGGAACAGTAGTATCTGAAACACAGTAAATGGTAGTAAACGATGAGGGTGAGGAAGACATCTTCTGTAGCTGTAAGTTTTTTGGTTTAGATTTTTACTTTAGCAAGTAAATGAGAAACCAGGGATATGTAAATACTGATTTTAATGTAGAGAACAGTCCCTCTGTGAAGTCCTTCCTATTAATTATCTTGTAATAGATATATTACTTCTGGTGTCACAATCAAAACCTGCTGGAAAATGAGACACTTTTGGATTGATCAGCATTTCGTATCTTCTATCTTTTCTTAGACTAAGATTATATCAGCACCACATTGGTGCAAAAAGCTGGGGGGAGGTCTGTTTCGTAGACACTGCAACGTGATGCAGGACAGCCAAAAAACTCTGTGACACTTCATAGTACAGCTGTAGCATCATGGGTGAACTGTTTGAATATTTACTTAGCTTTTCAGTTTGTTCTGCCCTCCATGCTGCTCCCCCTACATGATTTTCAGTACTAGGCAACTAGCTCTAGCCTTGCTGGAACTTCTCTTCTTGTAACGCAGTCACAGAGCCCAGCAATCTGGACAGGATACTTATGATCTCAGATCCCTCTGATGCATTGGAAAATGTCTACCTCGTGGTGCCTATCTGCAAATCTCCCTGTCACGACTTTGTTCTTGTGTGAGGTTTGAGAGCACATTCCCAGCAGAGGAATGATATGGAAACCAGCTCATTCTGCACAGCCACTATGCAGCTCCTGCAGACATTCCCCCTCTGCCACCCTTCCAATGCTCTTTTTAATAGTACGTCAAGGTCAAATGGGTGTAACTCCTCTAAACATTGTGCAGGGAACAGTCTTTTCAAATTCAAGTGTTAATACAACAAAATCAGCAGGTTTACAGAAAAGCGGATTTTAACAACATTGAGAACACTGCATATGAGAGTATGGAAAGCAAGGCTATTCCTTAGGAAATTAAAAATATCAGTTTAATTAATGTATTATATAGCCCAAATGGCCACAAGTGGCTAATGACTTCTGAATTAGTATTTTTTGGAGTACCCAGCTATAACACCTTAAAACTATGTGTTTTTAGAGTGTTATTGAGCATTTTCTGACAGTTTTGCTGCTTTTACCAGAGGTACTCAAAAAGCAGATGCATCTAAAGTTAGTGTTCGGAGGCAGACAGAAAGAGGGGAGGAGGCTTGTTAGTATTTGTTCAAGAGTAGGTGATGTTGAATGGCGGGGGGAAGGTTTTGTGCTGCAGGAAACAAGACAGCCAGGCAATTAAAATGAAACTAAGACAAACAGTTTTGAGAAAAGTGTTTGACCTGTTTGGACCTACTTTCTCCTGCCATTATCACTGACCAGCATCTGTACACCTAGGGGTAAGTTACCTTCTGCATGGTGCAGCATCTATTTATGTGGAGCTCTACCCCTCTTGCTTACAGGTCAGAAACCCCCAGCCAGTCTTGCTTGATGTAAGGTTGTTTGTGGCCATGTCTGGAGTAACAGAGCAGAGCCCTGGGGAAGACTACACAAACATAAGCCCAGCTGCAACATCAAGAGTACTACCTGGACGCTGATGCAGATCCAAAGGAGAGGACAGCAGAGGATGGCCAATCCTGCCTTAGTGTCATTTATATGTCAGGTCACAACCTCTGGTAGATATGAGCACTACTCACATTGAGTGGGGGGGAGTCAACAATGCTGTTGACAGCTCCCAGTGCTGGGGAGTCAGTAACCTTTGGGGAGGAGTCAGTCACCTTTTCCTCTGTGTTGGGCACTGTCCAGGCACCTGACCAAGTCCCTTGCAAAGCTCCTGGCTCACATACATCTTGGGGTGTGAAGCTGGTGAGGTTTGGTGCCACTGCCTCTCCTCCCTCTCTTCTACCCTCTACAGGTGATGATACAGTAGAGCTCTCGTCTCAGATTAGCTAAAACTGGCCAATGGCATTTGATAGGACCTTGAAGGTCAGGAATTGGGCATTGTCTCTGTGACTGCAGACAGATGGTGTCTGCTGGGCATGCCAGCTTTACCTGCAGCAGAAGAGCAGAAATTGTTTTCTGCTCTGGTGCTTCAGCTCCCTCTAGGAGGATTCAGGGATTCAGAACCCCTATGTCTAGGAGTCAGGGTCTGCAGCTGTCTTCCACACCATTCCCTCAACACTATTTTTCAACAGTTCCTGGCTCAAAAGAAAGCCATCTACGCCTTCAAGGTCCCTCTGCCTGAAATTCTTGCCTGCCCTTTCCTGCCATTTCCTTTAATCCTGTGGTTGAGCCTGCCATAACCTCTAGCAGCAGAGGACTGTCCTTCCAACCCAGTGCATCCAGAACCTGCCACGCTCCTAAGTGCTTGTCCTGTCCCTGTAGTTTGCACACCCGCTGGCTGAGGGAGGAAACCCTGCAAAATGGCATTCTGGGCCATAGCTTCTCTTTGGCTACCTCCGAAAGTCTTATCTGCTCAGCTGACAGCCTTGTTAGCTGTGAAAAAAGTAACGTGTAAAAGGAGTCGTATCTGCATGTATGTGCACACCACTATTTCGTCTAAACAGCGACACCTCCTGATACCCAGGCTGCAGCTGTGCTAGTGGGTTACTACTCCAATAAAGTTGTTGTTGTTGTTACACACAGTAAATGACCTCCCGAGGGCCACCCTTAACAAGAACCATGTCTGCTCCTGCGTTTCATTCAGTGCCAAGCATGCTGTCAGCACTTAACAGCTATTAATAATAACAGAAGGAATTACAAAGCTTCATAGGATAGAATAAAGCCTGCTTAAAGGCAGTTCTTTGAGGGCTATCCTACTTTGCTTGTATTCATACATCCAAACTGGATCTATTTAAGATGACAAAGTTAAAATTACCAATGTAATGTAATTCCAAGTTTGAAGCCTTGCCAACCATTAACTGCTAAGACTATTTCTATAAACAAAGAGCACTTTCTAAAGGAACATTCACTTCAGCTTTTAACTGTGATTTCCTGGGGGAAACAGTTGTGTTGGTGGAAATTCAAATATGCAGTTTATTCATACGTTAATTAAAAAGTGTTTATAAAAGCAGTGAAGATTTTTGTTTCAGGCATTTTCTGGCAGCTATTTGATTAAAACTGGCTTGAAGCATTCATCATGTTCTTCAGGTCCTATAGCTGGCTGGCAAATGACAACAAATACCTGATATGAAGGTAATTATTTTTCAGATGTATTGGGTCAGCCTGGTGTAACTGTGGGCAACTAACATTATTTTAATTGGTTGCACCTATGGAACCATGACTGAATTTATTCCAATTTTGCAGATAATGAGCATCTTAGAAGTTTCTATAAAGGGATGAAAAAACATATTCATGTATGAACATGAAAAACAGTGTGAATTTGTCACTTTTGAAATAGATGTATTTCTCTCAGTTTTCCGTGGCAGGTCAGACAAAGTTTACTCTCACCATGGCCAGAGGAAAGAGAGCTGGGTAACATAACATTCTGCTGTTGAAGGGTGTCAAATTAGGATTAGGTGGCTCTTTAGTAAATAAAAGATGGAAAATTAAACTGCAGGATACAATTTATGAAATATTTTATATATATTATTATTACAAAATGTATTGTGACTCCAATTAAATGAACAATGAATGTAATTTATCCTCTGATAATGATCAAGGAATAATAACATCAACTTCTTGAAAAATACCAATGGATACTTTATCCTAGTATTTCTGCTCTTGCTTTTCAGTCTTCAGTGACTTAATACAGACCTGTGTCAATAGGCTAAATCAAGATGTGAGCGTTTTAGGCATGTCCACATGTGATTATCAATTACATGCAATCATACAACCCAAGATGTTCTAAATGGGCTCGTGACATGACTCTGCAAGCACAAACTTTCTTCTGACCTCATTGCTTGTGAATTTAACTTGACTAAAATATGTGTCCAGTGCAGCAGAGAAGAATACAAGCAGAGATCCTGTGCTGTGTTCAGGAACCTGCCATCACCTCTATGCCTTTGACAATGAGTTCTTCAGGATAGCCTACTTATCTTATATTTTCACATTGATTTTCATACACTATTGAAACAATAGCAAGAATAATATCCAGAGGGAAAGGGTTATAGTCAGTTCTGTTTGCTCGATGTATAAAAGCACACGATGAATCTGGCAACCATAACATTTTTGTTAGTTGTTTTATGGGGTCTAAGGAAAATCCCTGATTTATGTTGCTCTGTGACAGTTTAATGGTGTTGCTCATTATGAAAAATTGGGGGACTTAATGCTCCCAGCACCAATATAAGCAACTAAGTGCCAGATAAAATGAGCCTGAATTCATTAAGTTACACCTGCACCAACAATATTTATGCTGATGTTCATTCTGAGCTGATGATATTACAAGTGAATTATTATCCAGTTAGATCACAAACATGGCTTTGATTATGATGGCGTGTTTGTTCACATTAAGGTTTCATACTTGTTTGGAAGCAGGAACATAGTTTTGCAGTTAATTTGGATTTTTTTTTTTACCTAAACAGATGGTGGAGAGGTTGTTTTTTGTGAAAATAACAGGAAAGTAACATAAAATACTTGAACATATAATGTAAAAAAAAATTCTCAGTAATGCTACCCTGTAGGTCACCACCTCTTGGTCTGTATGGCTAAGTAAACATTAGAGATTAAAACATTTGCTGCTTGATTTTGATTAACTGTCAACGGCAACACACAGAGCATGGACTGAGAAGGCAAAGGCATTAAAACAGGTATCAAAATGTGTAAAAGGAGTTTATTTTTCCCCCCCTAACCAATACCTAGTTTTCTCTTTTCTGCCATGTTGAGTCTTTCTTTCTCTTCTTGAGTTTTTCCTACCTTCCATTAAAAGCAAGGCCAAATCCTAACTAATTCTAACATGGAGCTTGAACAATTTATGAAAGGGCTCGTGCAGTTGCCTACCACAGCAGGAGCCATGCAAATCTTTTCCACTTTGATGCTCTCAGTGCTGCAGTCTCTCATCAACTGGCACATAAGTCCAGTTCCCACTGACACAGCCCTACAGAAGGTGATTTTAAACAAGTCATTCTGCTCTGTGCATGTGTGTGCTGGGTTGATGCTTATCTGTGTTTGCTGCTGTGACAGCACAGTGCTGTCTATAGGTGTGCTGATCAGTCCCTGTCCAGTCAACGTGGAGGGCAGGAGGACAAACCACCTGTCTGTCTGCAAAAGACCAAAACAACACAGAAAACTCTACAATAGTGGCACATTGCAAAGCATTCAAGTACCTCTGATTCGAGAGCAAAATCTGGGGAAGTGAAATATAATAATAANTTTTGCAGGGAACTTCTGTTTTGTGGCAAAAAAAATTCTACAGCACCTCTACAAGTCAGAAGAGATTAATTTTTGCTGCAGTCTTAGTTTATTTTCTTTCCTCCCTTAAGAGGGTATAGGCAGAGTGAGGCTGAATGGTTATCTAGTGCCTGTGTAATTTGAGAAAGATAATGAAACGGTTTTCATGATGCACGTGCTGTGGTAACTGCTGTCCTGCTCTACATAAATGCAGAAGGTGGCCTGTTAAATGGTGAAAAACAAATGGTGATAAACAAAAATAGCAAAGAGGTGCAAATCACAGCCTTCTCAAACTGCCAACCTTTGCCAGGCCTCTGTGTGAGGCAAAGCTCTGTCAGCTGACCACAGGGATGTGTGGCAGGTGCCTGGGCACAAAAGGCAATGTGACAAGTCAATGCTGCCTTGAATGCTGGTGTTGACTGTTTCTGGCTGGGTTTGGAGTGCAGAGCAGCAGAAAAACAAGAAGGGTACCCCAAGCAGTGCCCATTAACATGGAAGCTACCACCAGTTTCATGGTAAGAAGTTTAAAATGTACACCTCTTTGTTTTGGGTTTGATTGATTGATGGTCAGTTTGTGTTGGAAGTCATGTACTCGGACTGCTTTATTGTTCTGTATTTCTTTAGGTATGTCTTCAGCTGACAGAGCATGAAGCTTTACCTTAGAGATAAGCTCTCGAGCAGACTCACTGAACTGTAAGTAAAGTGGACACTGCAGCTATGCCAAACATGATATTATCGGGTCATCTACCCAGGGCTCTTAAATAGCATGCCCTGTTCCCTAAGAAGCACGCACAACATGTTACATATAGAGTGACAATTCATCTGCAAAAATAAACAAATAAACAAAATTAAATCTGACATGATATAACCCAAGCAGGAGAGCAATAATCTCATCCTAGGATTTTACAAAAGAAGTACAACAGCTACTCTGCTAGAGCATGTCCCATGGTGTTTGCTAAATAGCGTGTGTAGATATAATCAATTGCTCATTAGAGATGCCATACACAACACAGATACAAACAATCATGCTGATTTACCCTTGACCCTGTGCTGTTTTCACATAAGGAATGAGGGACCAGACCACAAGTGCTAGGGAGTAATTTTTCCTGTTCCCTGTGGGAAAACTATTCATCACTTTGCAGATTTTGTTCAGGAAGGCACAAGCCTGCTACATCTCAGAATTAGACTACATGTACCTTTGGAGGTGTAGACACTATACTGTGAGATCTCTCAAAGTAACCTCCATCAGTACTGGGAAAGGCTCTCCCACGAGCTCACTGAAGTCAGGAAGCTGAGAGAAGCCTCTGCTGTACCACATGCAACTCCTGCAGCTGCTGCAAGTCATCCCATGTCTGTAGGGCAACAAGTGTCTCTAAATCAGGTGCTTTTGAAGAGACTCCCTACACTCACCACCTGCTCTGTGGGGTTTTTCATCACATCACAGGTGTGAGATGAATAATTTCTACTGGATGAATCTGTACCATAAAATACACCATAGGAGAACAAGGTGTATTTCAACTGCTAATCAGCCTTCAGTCCACAGGAGTAAGTCTGATACAAACCTCTCCAACATGCAGTGCATGTGGACACTGGGTTCTCTGCACCTGCTGTTTCGCTTTCAGACCCGCTCCCGCTGAGCAGCGCTGCTCAGCTAATGCAGGCACAGCCAATGAGATCCCACCTGGCTCTGCTGTGTGCTTCTCTGACAGACACACTGATTCACATTGGGGATGGAGCAGCAACAACGACGTTCAGCACGTTCTGTTGATGTCTATTCACCCTGACAGATAAAGTGGAGCCAATAATGACACTTGCAGCAGGCACAGATTATCGTAGGTGCTGTATACAAACAGCATGCCCTAGTTCTTCTCAAATGACCCTTGGACTCCCCCCTGCTCCTTCATGCAGACAGAAGCCTGTCCCATTAGGTCACAGCGGTGAGGAGGAGGAGACGGGGGTGCATGTGAGTGCACTGTGCAGTCCTTCCAGATGTCTCCACTCCTGCTGTGAGAGCAGGGAAGGGTACCCTGTTCTTTGGCGATTTCACTGGGTCTTTCACCACGAGTATTTATTTCTTGAATAAGCCAACCCTCGGCTGTGAAAAAGCACAAGATACTTTTCATCTTTAGTATTCGTAGCAAAGGACAAAAGCTTGGGCTCCCCGGGCTCAAACGCCGGGTGTCTCACGACGAGGGGCCGCTTACAAAGCGTCGGCCCTGCACTTCCGACACCCGTAGAGTCAGTGGGGGAACATATCTCCTTAAACCCGCACAATTTTGACTCGGGCGGGTGAGCAGAGCAGGGGACCGGCGGCGCCTGCGGAGCTGCCGCGCCGGCACAGCATCTCCACGGCCGCGGCTGCGCCCGGGAGGCCCCGGCGCCCTCTGGCGCTGCCGGCGCGGCGGGACAGGCGGGCACACACCGCTCNGCGGGGGCTCGGGCTCCACGCGGGATGGAGGTCGCAGCATCCTCCCCGCGGGGAGGGGCAGCCGCGCGGAGGGCCTGCCGTGTGCGTCACTAGGGCTCTCTGGAGAGGAACGAGCCCTACTTACAGGTTTATTTTTTTTCCCGGAGACCCAGATTTCCTAAATCCCGATTCAGTTTAAAAATAGCTCTTCGAAGGATTTCAGCGCCTCCGTCCGTGCGTGGTCTGCGCTGGGAAGCATCACTCGCGCGGGAGCACCAGTGCCAGGAACGGGAACAGCTGGTGAAATTCGGCTGCTGTGGGAAAGTGCTGCTAAAGCACAGCAAACTGAACCGTGCCCGGTGTACTCCCCTACTCACCCTCAGAGACGGCAGCGCCGGTGTTAAAAAGCAGATTTTGGATTTAATCTGAGAAGAAATTCGCAAGCTGCAGCACGTGACATTTAGTGCCTGGAAATAGCTCCTTGATCTTAGAGAAGCTCTGTGCAGAGTTTTTACTGAAATGAATAGGTCACGCTCAGTTTCGTTATCAATAGACAAGGCTCTACTGATTTCATATGTTAACCAATTTATGATCAAAATCTTATAAATAGAGTTATATTAGGAAAAATCCCAAGAACCCATGCAGGGTTACATAGCTGAAAATACAGATGACTTTCTCTCACTATGACTAGAATGCAAGACACTTTAAACTATTAAAACCCCAGTATTCTGCAGGTCTGCATTAGCATTGCAGGCAATGTGGAAGAATGCAATTTTGCTTAAAGAGCACCAGCTTAAATTAAAAGTGGATTGAGCAAAATCTCAAATACAGTCTTCCAGGTGCTTATTGGAGTTACACCAGTATAACCTAGGGCTGTGGCAGTTCACCTCGGTTCACTTGGCCAAAAAGGTTTGTTCTTTCACTCATCATAGGGCAGAAAGAATTCTTAATGCTAAGAAGTGAATTCATGTGATGGTTACATCCCAGTAAAAACCAAAAAATCCCAGCCCCAAAACCCAAACAAACAAAGAAAACACACATGCCCTAACAACCCCCCAAACCGTAAAGTTTAAAAGACTGTTAAAACAGAAAAAAAAGGATGAAAGTAGAAGGTAGAAGGAAGAGAAGGAAGAAAAAGCTTTTATAAAACTCGTCTCTGTTCTTAAAATTGATGATCAGCACTCAGTACAGCAAGGAAATGTCATCACCCTGGAGTTTCTCAAATATCTGTTGAGCATGAAGACTCCCCCAGAATTCAGGCAGAATTCATCTGATGGGTCAAGATCATTTCAATATGTTTTCTATTTAAACTTAATATTCAATCTTCTCTTTAAAGAGAAACCCAGGGCTCTTTCAATTCTTTTCAATGTATATAGTGTTGCTAGAAGTAAACTTTAAAATCAATATGGAGTCCACAGAGCAACCTTCTGGGTTTTCTTATATTTACTCTGTCAGTATGATTTGATGTAATAAAAATAAAGATACGATTACCTCATGAAACTTATGCTGGGGGGGAGGGAGGAGGGAAGAGCAGCAGGAAAAATCTGTGGTGTCTGACTGAAGGAATTTTCTTGTTGTGGGGGAGGGTGACTGGGCAGAAATTTTGACCCTAGTCCTGCAATTGGATCCATCAAGCCTGACCTCTGTGCTACTGCAGTGCTTGCTGGAGTCAGCAGAACTAAGTGCTAAGTGCAGGGCTCTGTCCATGTGGAACTAACTGGGGATTTGGGACCTTCCAGCTTCCTGCTGCAGAGGGAGGATGAGTTCACCTCTGTGTAAATTCAGAAAAGGAGCAAGACACTTCCATAAGAGAAACTTGCATTTATTTTTAGATCCTGTGTTCTCTTACTCAATCCCATAGAGACCATGCTGAACACAGCATGCCTCCCTTTCTCCAATTACACGTGCCTCCCCTTCTCCAGCTACCTGCTAACACCAGGCCATCGCTGCTGAAAAACACTGTGCCCCATATTTCTCTAACAAGAAAAACCTCACAAAAAGTTTGCAGTCACTGTTCAGTAGTTGCTGCTGCAGTTGCTAATCCAGCTGTGAGTTTGTTTAAGTGTTGTGTCCCAAAGATGACCTCTGTCAATGTCTTGTCCATCACAGTGGAGCACAGTGGCTGTTTTGTGCCCCCACAAATGCTTTATTTCTTGGCAACCTCTAAGTATACATGACAGGGAGGTGTGCACCTGCAGGTCCATACAGCTGGACAATGTTCTGAATGCACATCTCCATCCGGAGCTCTGTCTCCTGACTGCTAGATGAGCTGCAAAGAAACCCTGAGACTTCCAGCTGTCAGGTACATCAGGTTGGTGTGCAACTGTCCGTGCTCAAATGCCAAGCTTCTCCAGCCCCCAGGAATGGGATCAGTCACAAATGGATGAAATCTGGCAAGAGCCGAGACAGCTGTGTTGACAAGTCAGAGTTGATGTCTTCCATAATGGACACCTGCTTTGAGCTGTGCTGTGCCAGGCCAGAAGACTGACCTGCAGGCACACCAGCAGTGCACTCCTTGGTTACTTTGGACAGTGACCATTGCCCTCTGGAGCGTTTTGTGTGGTGCCCACTCCAGCGGGTGAGAGCTGAGATCAGCTTTTTGTTTGAGCCCTCTGAGGGAGCTAGGCAAACCTAATGGGATCATCATAGAGAAGTACTGGCTTGTCCAGCTCTGACGCACTTCTAGGCACATTCAAAAGCAGAACCTGAAATATATGTGGAAAAACAAAATGAAAAAGTAGGGACTCATAGCATTGTCATTGCTCCGGGGTTTAAAAAGCTCCTGAGCAAAGCTTTTTTGGATCTTCATTCTGGATTGTAAAATTTCGGAGCTAATACACCTCATCCTTTGTTAAATACAGCTGTAAATACATTTCACAGAATCACAGAATATTTTTAATTGGAAGGGGCCCACAAGGACCATCAAGTCCAAATCTTAAGCGAATGGCCCATTCAGGGATCAAACCCACAGTCTTGGTGTTCAGCAACACCATTCTCTAATCAAATGAGCTAATCTCAAGTTGTATGGGATTCAATGCCTGGAACCAACCTGAACTTGAGCAAGGAAGTTCACTACAGCCCACAGCCGTCTAGATACACTGGGGGCAACCTACAGCCTGGGTTGTGTGCCTAAGATCCACATTCAAATAAGAAAGGACATCAGAGGTGTTCCACCACAGTCCTCCCACAGAGTGGGGTTACAGCAGCTGTGATTGTCAAAGTCCTTAACAATGGTAGGATCACACACCTTTGTCGAGGCTTCAGAAAGATGCTGTTTTCTTTAGTGACATTAACCAAGTAGTCATTAGGATTCCAGGTGGGAATCCTAATGCTTTGCCTCCCACAAGACAGGGAAGGCAACTGAATTTGACGTATGCAGGATCTCAAGAGATCTGTGTCAAAGTGGGCAGAAGTCACTATTTGTTTTCTCTATTCTGAGATGCTCTGACTCAAGCAGGATGCTCCAAAAAATGTCTACAGGACAGGGTTGTGCAACAGGACTGGGTTGTACAGGTAAATCAAGCAGAGGAAGTCTAATATGTAGACTGGACTTATTAATTAAGCTAGTCTAAAGAATCAGACGAAATTAAGACACAATATGCACTTTCACGGATCAGACACTTGAGCACTTTTGAAGTTTCCCAAGCAATCAAGAATGAAAATACATCAAGGAAAAAATCAAGTGTTTTCTAAAGACGCTGAATGTCCAGGAGCAATCATGATCTTCCACAAACATCTTGTGCATTCACAGTTCACACTGGTTTCAGCAAGTCCGAAAATCAAGCTTCTTGTTGGGGAATCCTAATACGGATTTAAATCCTTGAGTTTAATAGTTTTGCTATTAATAGTTTTGCTAGCAAATAATTAATAGCTCTGCTATTAAGCTGCATCACAAAGGGCTAATGAACTTTGACAGAGAAAAAGGAAGGGATCAGTTAAATATCCTCAGTGATACTGAACTGTGTGTCAATACCAAGATCTTGCTCACACTGTCTTATCACACAAGTGTTTAAAGAACAGATTTTTTTGGGATTCTTGCTGGCATCTCTTAGGATTGTTGTCTCTTGTCCGTGATGATTTTATGAAGACAGAGGGTATATTTCCTCATAACGTGGAGGGGACAAGTTATTACGGGCATAGTCTTCCAGCAGTCCTTCTGGCTCATCAGAACTGTCTTCTGACCTGAGAAGAGGAAGAGGAGCAGATGCAAAAAGAATTTACCAAACACAGAGCACGCAACTAATTCCAGTGCTTCATCCTGCCAGCCTTATCTGGGCAAAGTACTCCCCAGCTTCCTGAGAAAATGCTATGAGATGAAGTTTTACTGAGATTCAGCTGTTTCCTGTGGTTTTTTCATGAAGTTTAAAAGTGTCAGGAGGTGACCTTTGTCTTCACACTGCCTATGCCTGTCACCCATATTGCTGAGGACAATGGGCCAGTCAGCAGTTTTTCAAACAGACTTTGATAAATGAACTAACAGTGACTTGAGCTGTAGCAAGGATATAATTATGAGTAATTCCTATAATTACAATATTTTTCCTTACAGGAAAGAACTATGTAAAATTATTTTGTGTACAATTTGAGTACCTCCAAATTGCTGTGCAACATCAGCGATCTTGTTTACACCTCAAAACTATGAAAAGAGGAAGGGCTGGAAGGTTGTTACAGTGGGAGAGGAGCATGTTGTGATCGGGTATATTCAGGAGAGAGAGCACCTGGTACCAGACTGGTTCTTGCATTGTTGCAGAAATGCTGTTTGTGTGCTGACTCATGTGTTGTGATTGTGTTTGAGTGGAAGCCTCTGGCTGTACACATAATAACCTAAAGGTGGTAAGATAAGCATAAAAAACCCTCCACAGACAGGAGCGCATATATCTTAAAAAATAACAAGATATTTAGTTGATTGAAAATTGAAAGGAATTTATAAGTGAATTTAAATTGTATAAAAACATTTTCCACAAGAAGTGTGTTTCCTTACTCAAGAAAAATAATACCCTGAACTAGCTGTAGCTTCCTATGAAAACATACATAGTACTTAAAATATTCAGAAGCCTATGTCCAAACACACTAAGGCATTTCAGAAGATGTACCTCTGATTCCTGGTATTCTCTTCAGGATAAGTAGCGTAGTTCTCATCTCCAGTAAAAGCCAGGTTATCCAGGGTGTAGGCAGGGCAGAAGTGAGGAGAACCCGGGCTGAGAACCGGTGAGGTGCTGGAGGGAACAGCACTGCAGCAGCTGAGTGCTGGGTGAAGGTAGCCAGGACTCACAGCAGCGCCTTCCTGGGACGGGTACGGTGGAGGGATGTACTGCACCACTGTGGCACCATGGAAAGTTATAGGCTGGTTAATGCCGGTGAAGACAAAGGACTGTCCACTTGCAGTCTGGTCAAGTTCCGACGTATTTTCCTCTCTTTCTTTACAGGGCTTGCACGTAAGCATGTTAAATTTACAAACAGCAATCAGAATAAAAGTCACCCCAACAGACAGCAGAATAGGCCCTAGTAACTGAGTCCACTCCAGGTGAGTAATGCCATCATATTTTATCCATCCCATCACGGTGAAAGTGATCCCCACCAGTCCTAAAAACACACCTGAGAAGAGCAGGGTGGTGCCAGCTTTATCCCCATCTGACACCAGGGCATCAGATCTGTTTGGCTGACAAGGAGTGACAGAAAAGACATTCAAGGAGAAATCTTCTACACTGTTGTTGTTTTGCTCCATTACTGAGTATAATGTATCTTCTCCCTCAAGAGAAAGGGGGCTTGTAAAGGACTTGGCAGAGCATTTAAAGTCGAAGGTTCAGGTTAGTTATACAAGAACTTTGTGTGTGTATGGTTAACAGAGTCCATTATGTGAAAGAATAAACTTTGCTTGGAAGAATAAAGGTCTGGGAAGTGAAGCCTGAAGCCATCACTAAAGACTTCTTGAATTACCACCATCACTTCCGAAATGGCTTCACCCCTTCATGACTTCCTGTCTCTGTTTCTTCTTTAATTTAGCACTCATGATACTGTGCTCATTCTGGATAGAAGAAAAAGCAAGCTGGAGCTATCACAGCTTTTCCTTGGCCCCAGCTAGCTGATGCATCCAACATATGGACAGCATATGTTTAGTCAGCAGCAGTGAGGAGATCCTTGCTCTCCACTTCCTGCTTCATTTTCTGCAGGAAAATTCCACATGGCCATTGCTAGGAATGCTTTTCCATGCTCTGAAGTGTGACATCTATAGTCATGCCTGGACCTCTGTTGCAGCTCATTTTGCAGCTCATGGTTTAAAAAAATATCAAAGTAGGCTTTCTGATATTTTTCTGGGACAACCACTAGGTGAGCAGGAGGGTAAGGGGCAACAGGATAGTGAGCGCTGAACAGCCTGGGAGAGCTGTTGGCTGTGGGAGAAATGTTATTTCAGGTCAGCCAAAGCTTTCCAGATGGTTGAAGGTAGCATAATTACCCTGTAATTTCCCTTTAATTGTGGACACTTTTTGTTGTGGGATTTCCACACCTTTTTTATAGGTTTATACAGAATAATGACCCAATACTGTGAATAGCACATCACTGCAGGAATGAGAAAGCATCTCCTGTAACGCTAAACTTGACAGAGTGAGGAATCTTATCCTGTACTCCAAAGTACCTAGGATATTTCTTCATATCACAATTACTTGTTGTGCTGAACTTATGTCTTATATATTAAATAGACAGATTATTGAATTTTGAGATTTTCTGTTTCCTAACAGTTTCAGACTAAAGTAATTGCTGTTGGAGTGTTCTGGTAGAATGTCTTTGTATAATTCCATAAGGAGGAAAAATCTCCAACTACTCTGTCTGTTTTGACTAGCATGGCAGGGTACTACACACAGGACATTGATTACTGCTCAGGCAGTAGAACACATAGTATTATTTCCTGCTACCAGCAGCTCTGGGGAAGCAAGCTTATCCTGAGATTCATAAGATTAAAAATAGCTCTAGAACTAGAAAATTCACCTTTCAGACTGCTTCTTCAAAGTCAGTAAAAGTGCCTTTAGTCTACTGTGCATTCACGTAACACAGTATGACAACAGTTCTCTTCTGGAAGTGGCTACTCACCAAATTTGGCACCTTCAGAACTGATGCTGAATGCAATTGCAGATGTCTTTCTCATTTTTAGCACACAGTCCTTGAGGAATATTAGTGCTGGATTCCTTAAAAAAACAGCTGTGAAGTTTCCAAACTCAGCATTATTAAGTAGCTCCTATTACCCAGGGTGTCAACAAATTTTCTGACAAATACACTCAAGATCAGCCTATCCCACAACACTAAGTCTGGTCAGGATTCTCTGCACCTCTTGCACAAAGAGATCGGTCTTGCAGTGCAGTGGTTTTGTATGATGACAACTAAACTAGAAAGTGCTGAAATACTGGTAATCATAGCCAAAGTCTAAGCCACTTTCAACCTTACATTTGTTAAACTTAATGGAATGAACTGTTACTGCTCTTTACATGTCAGGTTTTTCCATATCATGAATGGATATTCTTGCCACTGCTGAATCTTTCAGGCTTTCCAACATTCTTTTAAAAGCAGCACTATATTATAAGAGCTGTCTAGCTAATAGTTTATACAGACATAGTGTCACCTTGCTCCTTTCATTCATTCATTCAAGAACTCTGCAACTGCTATTTGCAATGGGATCGTGCTGGAGCACTTCCTCAATCCTATGGAATGGTCCTTAGATCCTGTCTGGAATCAGAATTTTCCAGACTGGGTGTTGTGTCATCCCACAGCTGTCTCTTTGCCTCTGGTCTAGGACATGACTTCCTGATTGTTGAGCAAGCTCACAGTAGAGCTGGAGAACACAGGCTTCTTTTTTTCTTTCTAAAGCTACATGCCACTTGAACTTTTGAAACAGGATGGAACACACTCTCCATTTGGTGTGCTAGGATCTGCATTAAAATTACTCCTTTCCCTGTAAACTGTCCTCTCTTTGTAAGACAGTTTCCTCTATGCCTCCCCATATTTCTCCAATTATTTGCCCCGAGAGTCACAATGCTGCAGTCAGGCAGCTGTCACGGTCTTAAGAGATTACTGGATCACATCGATTTTTTTTAAGACCAGGGATTTCTTTGCCAATAAGTGTATGTTCTGGGGACTCACTTAAAAATGCTGATATACTAAATACATCCCTTTTACCTTGTATGACTCCTAAGCAAAAGAGTTTTGTGAAACCAAGGAAAATTGGTCAGAGTGAGGTTTTTCAGAATGACTACTGTTTTCAGATCTCACTACAGTTTTGTTCTCATCTGCTTTGGACCTTGCTCTTGAACACAAGCACCACTTTGCTTTCTGTTCCTCCACCTAATTTTCTATTACCAGTGCAGACTTCCCCTGCAGTGCTTGCTGCGGGAAGCAGGTGCTCTGCACCCCCTCAGTCCTCTAGTTTCAAGAGTCATCCTAGTGAACACTGACAGGCCATCACTTAACCCTTTTTTTCCTCTCCTTATGTTACTTATTTTTACATAGTTGTTCACATCATCAGCCTGTTGTAGTAAGGTTTTATTTTCTCACAACCCAGTAACATAAGCAGGGACTTAGTCAAAGAACACGCAAAAGAAGCTGCACAACACACAATATTGCACATTGATTAGCTTTAAAATGAGTAAGTACAAATTATCACTCTATAATGAAACATTTAATTTTACAGAGATTAAGGAGCCAATGATTTGACTCAGTGGGACCTTATCCTAGAGAAGGGTAACTGCACATGGCATCTTTAGTGGAAAACATGAATTATGTGTATAAGAGCAGTACATGAAGAACCACTGTGAGTGGGCCTTTCACCCCTGAACTACTGCACTGCCAGCCTCAAAGCACAAATAAATTGTGAGGAGCAGGTTCAGCCAGCTGCCCACAACTGCATTTACCAGCAAGGTGGCTTTCTATGCTCCAGGAAATGTTGTCTTGTGAGCAGGCACACCAAAATGAAGGTATTTCCATGCCTAATTGTTCAGATACATGCATATGTGATACAGGGAGGAGCACTGATCTAGATGATGTCTGGCATGTTCACTGCAGAAATGTGGAGGTATTGGCCCTACAAGTTATGACTCTGAAGAGATAGGATGGTGAAGGGATAAATGAATACAGCAGCACAAACCACAGAGGGCAAGGATGGGGTGGGTGCAATCCAGCAAGTGCAGCTATCTCAAAAACATAGCAACATTGCAAAGACCTGTCCAATCTCAGTTTTTCAGATGAGTTAACTGTTCATTTTTTTTAGCTGCTGGTGATGCAGGAAGAAAGACTTTTCCTAGAGAAAAGGCACTCATTTATATTTTGTCAATCCCTCTTCTATCCAAAGGATTGCAGTGTTGCAGCTAGAAGCAGAGCAATGTCAGTGCAGGCAGCAAGGAAGAGAGACCTTAACTTCACTTGGAGAGGGCAGGCAACCCTTACCTCCCACTTTGCCTGTTTAAGTAAGTGTGAATCAGTAACCAACTTGATTTGCTCCCTAGCATTTGTATGTCAAACACTTAAGCTAACTTTAGGGCAGAAAGCAGGTTATAGCACCATTAGTGGGACAGTAAAGTATCTCACTTCCTCAATAAAAATGCTATTCTGTATTATTTTAAGCTACTTTTATAGTTTTACAAGGTGTTGCTTCCTTTCTAATACAGACATTTTACTCCTACTCCCCACATCAAAAATTCCTCCCTCTAATGCTGTTCACCCAGTGGTAGCCTTCAGTGGTGAAGGCAGACCTGCTAGCCTCTTACTCACGTTTTCTGACCTTGCTGCAACAGATTTCAACAACACAGTAGGCAAATACTGTTGCCCTGGCTATGTTAACTCCTTCAGTGCTGAGCAGTTTATGGAGATGCACCCAGCACATCCACTGAGCTTTCAAGTAATGATTTTCTAAGTCAAAAATAGAAGATGCTAAAACAGCTGTAAACTGATCTATTTCCTAAGCATCTTCTCAAAATTATACAGAGAAAAATTCTGTTTTCAATCCTTGTTTTCAGGGGTAACACCCAGGAAACTCAGGTGCTGAGTCTGAAGTCAGGTCAGCAACTTTCTGAACCATGGTTTCTGTGAAGACTGCCTTTTTAGAAGTAAAGTGATCCACACTGCAGACTCTGCAGTAGATGATCAGAACACAATAACTTTGAAGGAAAACAAAATTATGTCTCTGTTACAGAAGACTCAGATGAGTCAACATATTGTGCTCAATTTGTCTGGTCTCTTGGGTACAGCAGAAAAGGTTAATACCTTTACAGTTTGCCACCAGATGCAACTGCCTTTTTTGTTTTTTTAAAAAAAAAGATGGTGAAATATTTCCAGATTTGTTTAAACATTTTTTGACATTTAGCCTTTTCAGAAAATGAGTGCTCCAGACAACAGCATAAAGCTAATACAGGTCTTTGTTGCATGGGATCTTTCAGGTAAAATACCCCAGCTTCTGTTCTTATTATGTAATAGAAGGATAAATTGAGAGAGAAACAGGCTCCTTACACACGTGCAAAGCTTTGTATGCACGAATCATGCATGGCAGTGGGCCCCACTGCTTAAGCAATAGAAGCAAAAGCTTAAAAAAATAACCACAAAGATGGCAAACTACAGTTTGTATTGCAGATTGCGTACAAGGAGCAACATCCTTGAAAAACTCACTAGGTAAAAAACGTTTGAGAGAAAAGAGGACAAAATGCCTACTGGTTTTTGTGGATTCCCTTTCTTCATACAGACGTTTCCCACGGCTGAGTCATGCCAGTTTAATCAGCTCCCACGTACTAAATCCCCCTCTGTGCCGTGTTTGTTCATTACTCTGCATGCATAAGCCCCTCAGCTCTATTGCTGGCTAAACATACCTCCCTCACTGGCTGGTTTGTTTTTGTGCCGCTGCACAAAGAGCTGTCCTAGCATGACTGAGGGAATGACACGGAACTGAAAATAAATGGCAAATGCAGGAGCTCCTGAACATCTCTCTAAAGCACTCAGCAGGTGAGAGGCATGTTCAGAGAAAGGTGACACAAGGCAATCCCCTTTCTCTAGGCACAGGAGGGAATTTAAGTTCTTAATTCATAGTTGGGGCATTCTATTACAGCCAAGTTCTCTGAAAATCAGCATGGTAGAGGACAAGCTAAGTTGTAACTGAGGTCCCAAAGCACACAGGTATTCAGAGACTCAGCTGAATAAGACAGTGAGCTCTTGTAAAAAGTTTTAATGCTGGCGAGTTCACCAGGCTGAACCAAGCCCAAAGAGCAGCTCTGCCACTTCTCTTTCTGGGCACTGAATCAGGTCTGTTTTTCTCAAACAGCATTTATTGACATAAAATGTCAAAGATCAGCAGGAACTCAGTTCCTCCTAATTATCTTTACCTACTACAAGCTAATCCTTCAGTTTGGGAACAGGTGAAAAGAAACACAGAACTAGAATCTCCATCCTGAAGGCAGGGCACTACCAGTATCCTGGAGTTGCAGCAGGACGGGAGAGGTGAGGGTTGTATTTCAGAAGGGTCTGTCAAGTGCTGTGTCAGATGTTTTTAACTGTTGCATGGCTTTCCATGAAACTGCCTCTCCTGCATCTGCTGATAAGTAATGTCTGCACCTCAAAGATACCATTGCTTTGTGGTGCTCACTCTCACACAATAAGCACTCCCTGTATAATCCACAAATGATGACATAAAACAGCAGAATAATCCCCCTGAAACCAGCCATTACCACAGTTAAACTGTTAGCCTATTAACTATCCGCAGGGCTCCCTTTGGGCTCTTAACTGCAGCTAAAACTGATTTTCATAGGGATTATACTTACATAAGGACCAGAGATAGTCTAAATATGGAGTGTCTAGTACCAGGCAGACCAAAAGGTAACCATTGAAGCTCTTCACAGCATCTTTGGTACCAATATTAACATCCCTATTTGTGAATGCTCTCAGAGTACTTGTAAAGGCAAAAACTTTGCAAACAAGTATTTTCCACAAAAGTCATGCAAAACCAGAAATAAAACCACTTCCTAATTATTTATTTTTTGACGCTCCAAACAGATTTAATTAAAATAATCAAAAAAGTTGGTTTCTACTTAGTGCCTTCATTATAAAAAGAATAGCTATAAATAGAAACTGAAGCTGTAACAGAACAAGATGAGCATTTAATGTTCTTGTAGTGAACTCCCTTCAGGCTACTTTAGCAGAGGCCCAGCATTATCTAGTATTTCTTGAAATCCAAGTTCATTGTTTATTCTTTCTGATGAAAAATTAGACATAGCCAACATTATTGCTTTTATTACAAAATGTAAATAAATTCAAAAATTGTAAATCTGTGTACACTTTAATTAAAAATTAAGTGAACTGTCAGTCCTTTATGAGGTGGTGTCAGATGTAGCTAAGGAAATAGATGAAAAAGATGAGGAAGAAGATGGTGAATATTCATTATTTGTTATTGATGCTTTTTCTTCATATTTTGGTGGTGATTCAGAGGAAAGGTATAGCATTGGTAAAATAGCTGAAGGTGAGCTGCTTCCAGAAATCGTATATATGGATTCATAGTCTCTAACGGCAACTGTTCTTTCATCATCAGCAAGCTGTGCTCTATAAAACACAAAACTATGTATTAGCATAATTAATTTATCCACAGTGAGTGAAATTTGACTTGATTTACATGAACATACATGTATGCACACACTTCCTAAAAATCCCTGAAGCAAAGAACTTGCATAAGCATTAGGATTTCATTCTATGGGCTACTTCATGACTCATATGAAAATTCTGTAATTTCACATGGGAAGGGCAAAACAAGCTCCCTTCTAACCTTTCAGATCACCAGTCACAGCCTGACTTACGTGTATTAACTGCTTCCGGCTGTGCTATTTCACAACCTTACTAAATCATCTTCTGATCATTAGTTCCCAATGTATCTTCCCTTTTGTAGTATATCACATACACAGTCCCCTTCCTTTATGAAAGACAGTTACTAGACTTAGAACTGCATCACAAAAAATTACAATCCTTAGCCTTTTGAGATCTCGCATGAAAGGCAATCAAACTTTTACCAGGCATTCCAGCAATCCATGACAGACATAAGGAGTCATATTCCCGCTCAGAGCTGGAGAAACAGAAGCAACTGCTCATGACCAGACTGCAAAGTTCCCAGTGACAGTCCAGGTGAGCAGCCAAGTATTGACTGTCCTCCTCTAACCATCATAGCTGGATCCAAATTGGTCAAACCCACATTGTTCCGGTAACTTGCTCATCTTGCCCTGGAGTTGGCCATCAACATATTGCTTCAGAAGCTTCCCAAGGAAAGAGAAGAACTCCTCACACCTCACAATTCACTCCCAGAGCTGACTCTTGCTTTTGTATATACATCTCATACATCTCTACCCATACCAATACTGAGTGAGGAGCACAAATACAGAGCAGCCACCTCATCTTCAGTGCTGTTACTGGCCTGTGAAGGTTTTCAAAGGAGAGAGAAATACTACAAGACAAATGCTGAGGTGCTAAGTAACAGATTGCAGGAAAAATGCAAGCAATTCTGGGATCAGACCATGATTCAGCTTACTAGTAGCCGTCTCACCCAGCACAGGCTGCAGCACAGTGCTTCCTGACAGAACACTGAGCAATGGACCAAAGAGGCAAATCACCTTTGTCCAGTAGCCACCAACATATGAAATGTGTAACCCCTGCCATATTTGGGATCTTCAACCATGACACTGTTATGAATAACAAGGCCACTGCTTCTCTTCCACGAAAGTGCTCAGGAAGTAATTTGCACCAGCCAGGACACCCTGACTGCCAGCAAGTGCTGAGCCATGAGAGCAGGATTGAGTGAAAAACCTAGAGGTGGTATCAGCTCAGCAGGTCTCTGTGAGGACACTGGGAAGCATGAAAGGGCAACAGCTAGAGCACCCCCAGCCAGAAAACACCGCAGCATGAGGTTAGGCATTCTGGGTTCTGTATCCAAGCCTGAGGTGTTTTATCTATTCCACTAGATACTATCCCAACAAACTGCCACTTTGTGTACATACATCCACAAGACAGAGAAATACAGACAGGTATTAAACCACATCCACGTGGTTTTCCAACAATTCCAGAGATGGTGACTCCACCACTTTCCTGAGCAGCCTGCTCCAATGCTTTACAAACCTTTCCATGAAAAAACCTTCCTAACAGCTAAGATAAACTGGCACAGCTTAAGGCCATTTCCTCTTGTCCAGTCACTTATTACCTGGCAAGAGGCCAACCCCGACCTTGCCACAGCCTCCTTTCCAGCAGCTGAAGAGAACAAAAAGGTCTTCCTCAAGCCTCCTTTTCTCCAGACTGAAAAACTCCAGCTCCCTCAGCCATTCCTCACAGGACGTGTGCTTCAGATCCTTCACCAGCTGTGCTGCTCTTTTGTCATGCTCCAGGACCCTCAGTGTCTTTCTCATCATGAAGGGCCTAAAACTGAACCACAGACTCCTAGAATAGCCTGGGTTGGAATGGATGTCAAAAGACCATATAGTTCCAACTTCCCATGCCTTCAACAGGGACATCTTCCACTAGACCAGGTTGCTCAGAGCCCCATCCAAATCTGGCATTAAACACTTCTAGGGATCGGACATCCACAGTTTCTCTGGGCAACCTGTTCCAGTGTCTCACCACCCTCACAGTGAAGAAATTCTTCCTAATATCTAATCTAAGATTTCTTNAAAAACTCCAGCTCCCTCAGCCATTCCTCACAGGACGTGTGCTTCAGATCCTTCACCAGCTGTGCTGCTCTTTTGTCATGCTCCAGGACCCTCAGTGTCTTTCTCATCATGAAGGGCCTAAAACTGAACCACAGACTCCTAGAATAGCCTGGGTTGGAATGGATGTCAAAAGACCATATAGTTCCAACTTCCCATGCCTTCAACAGGGACATCTTCCACTAGACCAGGTTGCTCAGAGCCCCATCCAAATCTGGCATTAAACACTTCTAGGGATCGGACATCCACAGTTTCTCTGGGCAACCTGTTCCAGTGTCTCACCACCCTCACAGTGAAGAAATTCTTCCTAATATCTAATCTAAGATTTCTTTCAGTTTGAAACCAATTCCCCTTGTCCTGTCACT
>VZTH01005956.1:0-16152 GCA_013397815.1 Aleadryas rufinucha
TCCCTTTTCCCCACAGGCTCTCCAGTCCCTCTTTCCCTAACGCCCATACAGATCACAGCCCTCATTAGGAGATAATTCAATTAGGTAAGATCAGCTATGAGAGCTCACACACCGAGGGGGCAGCCCCTCCCCTGGTAATGAATTGAGGCAAACGTCCCTCTTCGTGTCCCTGGTGTGACATCCAGGCTGGGCAGCCCCTCCTGGCCCAGCTGTCCCTGTGCCACCCCCAGGGCCCCCAGAGCTGCCCAGCTGGACCCTTGTCCTGCCCCCACCCGGCTGCTTTGTTCTCCTGGAAGCACATTTTATTTATGGAGGGTGTTAAGAGATATTGAATCCCTGCAGGGGCTCAGCTCCAGCCCCAGGAGAGGGGGAGAAGAGGAATTTCCATCTGCTCCCAGTGGATACAGGAGAGGCCAAAAGAGGGCTGCCTTTGAAACCTCTGCAGAGCTGGGGGTTGGTTTTATGAAATAAAAGCCAGGGCTGGGTCGGTTTCGGGGCAGCACAGGAGTGAGGGGAGGTTACAGCAGCACTTCAGCTTTTGACCTGCATTTACATTTTAGCATCTCTCACCCTCTGCAGAATTTATCTGGCAGGGTTGGAACAGGAATCAGGAAACTTCCCAGAAATATGAAACACAAACACCCTGACTGGGAAACACAAAAATGCAGGAGTGCTGCTGAGGCTGCCTTCCCCTGGAATGAAACACAAACACCTTGGGCCACTCTTTTATTCCCCAGTAAGGATGGGGCTTGGAGCGAGCTGGGACAGTGGGAGGTGAAGGGACTGGAGCATCCCCTGTGTGAGGGGAGGCTGAGGAGGCTGAGCCTGGAAAGAGAAGGCTCAGGGGATGCTGAGCAGGGCTTTGTTGCTGTTCCCAGTGTGGGGATTGCCTCCAGCCCCGGCCTCACCCCCACACCGGGGTGTTTGCACACATTCTGTCACAGCATTTCAGATTTTTGATGGATGTGAGGGGCTCAGCAGGTCTGGAGGATGCTGGCACCGGGGCTGGAGCCCTCCCTCTCTACCTGCTCACGGCTTGGGTATTTCCATCCCTCCTCAACTCTGTTTGCAGGCAGGAGCCACTGTGACTCCGAGGCGTTTTAAATCACATTTAACTGGTTTAAATTGCCCAAGCCCAGCCTCCTTCCAGCGGCTCCCTCCAGTGGCTGGCTCCAGGAGCTGTTTTCCTGCAAAACCCGTCGTTTTTGGGAACACTCTGTTTGTAACTGTGGGATAAACACAAAACCCAGGCGAACAGCACCGACGGTGTCCCGGGCACACCTGGGCACTCGGCATTCCCAAGGGGCAGCTTGCCAGGGAACAAAATCCCTGAGGATCTGAGCTCGGGGAAGTGAGTGGAGTTGTTTAATTGAGCCTCTGTGGGATGAAATGTGAAGGGGAAAGTGTTGCAAGACAAGAGGATTTCTCACCAGAAAGCTCAGGTGGAAATATTAATGCGAAGTATTAATGCGAAGTATTAATGCGAAGTATTAATGGGAAATATTAAGGGGAAATAAAAATGGGAAATATTAAGGGGAAATATTAATGGGAAATATTTCACAAGTTGCTGGTATGAACCCACCTACATTTCTTTTTCAGCCTGAAGTCCCTCAGAACAGGTGAAAGCTGAATCCAAAGGACAGGAACCACCCCTGGTTTTGCCCTGTGAGATTCCCACCGTTTCCCAGGTGCAGTTTGGTGTGATGGAGATGATTCCTCAGCTGGAAAACAAGGGCCACTGCTGTAACATTTCAATTGGAAGAAGGATGCCCCGGCCCACTGGGCTGCTCCTTAGGCACAGGCACAGGAATTACCAGCGTTGATTCATTTAGCTCAGGCCCAGGCAGGTCAAAATCAATCATGTCAAAAATACATCACCAGCACTCAATAGGTTTTTTAGAAGGGAATGAGAGGTGCAGGCTGCAGGGATAAATCACGGCAGAACAGGGCCCTGCTTGGAAACAAACCCATCATTTGCTCTGAAAGGATAAATATGTTGTTTGCTCCGAACGTTTCCGCAGTGTTTAACAGACGGCTTGGCAA
This sequence comes from Aleadryas rufinucha, assembly GCA_013397815.1. NCBI lineage: Eukaryota > Metazoa > Chordata > Aves > Passeriformes > Aleadryas > Aleadryas rufinucha. Next base: position 2,044 of record VZTH01005956.1, read on the forward strand.
GGAGACGAGGCTTGGCTTGGAAAAGCTGTGCCTCCAGCTCGAAAAAATGGGATTGAGGATCAGACCCCCCTGCCTCTTCCAGACCTGCAGTTCTCTCTTAGAGGTTTGAGTGGCACCTTCGCCATGGGCGAGGCTTGAAATGGGGAAGAAGAGGATTTTCCCCTCCAGCACTGCATGGAAATGTTGTTTATATAAAAGATCTCAGCCTGATCCCCAAACCTCCTGCCCCAGGGGTGAATCCCTGGCATGTTTCACACCAGGATCAGCCCCCAGGGCATTGGGAATCACCTCTCCCTGTCTCCTTGGCACAGGAGGCTGCCAGGAAGGGAACCGAGGCGTGATCAGCTGGAAACACACTCCCAGGCTGCCAAAAGCAGTGGATGCAGAGCCCTCCAGCAGCACGGAGCTGTGAGTTATTGTAGCTGCTCCTGTTTGGTCAGAGTAAATCATCCCAGCCCAGCTGACAGCACTGCAGCTCTTCCAGCCCTCCTCAGCTGGAAATTCACCCCGTTCTCCTCGGCTGGACACAGCACTGGGATCTCCAGGGGCAAAAAGCAATGGAGACAGGGCAGTGAAAAGGGTCAGGCTGAGGCAGAAGTGTTAAAAGTGAAGGGTGACAACTGAGGCAGGGATTTTAGGGATGGTGTCACATCTGCCACCAGCACTTCATACACAGATTTTGTTTTATTCAGGGTATTTGAAGGAGGAAAAGAGAGAAGAACAAACACTAAGAAAGCAAACTCTTCTTCCAAGAGTTAAACTTCCAGCGCAGCAGCTCAGTGGGGAGCTGTGCCCCGGCTCATTGGCAGGTGGAGGTTTCACATGGATTCAATCAGCAGGCTCTGGGAAGAAGCATTTCCCACCTCAGCATCCCTGGCAGCCCGGGGAGAGGCCGGGAGGAGCTCCAGCGTTCCCAATTTCACAGTGGCTGAGTGCACCAGCAGAGACTGCTCTGCCACGCCAGCCCTGCCAGGGCTTGTGCTTCCCTTTCCATCCAGTCCAAAAAAACTTGGGAATAAACAGCAGCTCTAATGGCAAGAGAAAGATTCTGTCTTACACCTCACGCCCCACTCACCTCCGTTCGCACTTTTTCATTCTAAGGGATATTTCTTTTGCCTCGCTGCTGCCAAGTTTCTGGTTCTAAGCAGCTCTCCCAATTCATCAATGAGAGATGAATCACGGAGCTGAGTCAGCCCAGACCTCAGGCAGCTGGTTTTGGGATCAGCCAGGAATCCAAGTGCCTGCAAGGAGCAGCTCCACACACGCCGTGCTTCCCGTGGGAGCAGCCTGGATGCAGAGATCTCACCGGCAATGCTGGACGGTTCTTTGGAGTGGAGAGAGCAGATCCCACCCCAAGGGAACACAGCCCTCACACCTGAGGGCCTTGCAAAGGCTTGTAGGATGTGTGGGAAGTTTCCCAGTCCCTGATTTGCAGGAATTGGGTCCCGGCTTTGTTTTGCAGAAGTTGCTGGTGAATCACGTGGAGTTCCTGGCGCGGGGAGGATGAGCTGGCACGGATCCCTCTGGGGATGAAGAGGGGTTTTGTTGTGTGTGAGTGGCCCCTGGGTTCACTGAGCTCTCCAGCCATCCCAGCAGCAGCAAGTGGCCGAGCAATTCCAAGAGCATTCATTCCAAAGCTCGGGGAAGGGCAGAACAGGGGGTTGTGGGAGATGCTCAGGGGGTCAAAACCACTCGAGTGCAGAGGGGACCACCACGACCCTCACTTGGGACACCCCCGAGGATGTTCAGGTAACGGGAATTCTGCCTTGGCTCTGTGCTTGAGAATTACTGGGAGCATTTCTCTCCCACTTTTGGGCAGGGAATCAGAAGCACTGAGCAGGGCAGGAAGCTAAAACTGAAACCTTGGTTATCCCAAGGTACGAGCCACGAGCTGGGAGCCACGGGGCTCCGAGCTTTGTCCAGAACCTCTGGATTCCTCCCCTTCATCCCCAGGGCTGTCACTCGTGATGAAGTGACCAATATGAGGCAGCACAGACAGCAGGGCATGGGTGGCATCCCCAGGTGGAGCAGAAGCTGAGTGATGAGCAGGGAAATGATCTGACTGGGGCTGTTCGACCCGCAGAGTTCAGCCCAGATATTAAAAAGGAACGTGTTGGTTGCTTTAGGCCAGGAGAGAGATATCAAGAAGATGCTTTGAACACGGTGCCTCATTTATCAAAGGGACAAAAGCACAGGTTACCTTGGCAGGGAGCTCTCCCCTGGGCCCAGGGAATGGTCTGGGGGCAGGGAATGCCAGACTGCAGGAGCCCTGACCCTGGGACACTGATCCCATCCCCAGGCAGGCACCAAAGCCAGCAGGGAAGGATATTTGCTTTAATCCTGCTCTTCAAATATTTAAGGAATCTTTCAGGCAGCTTTGCCATTTTAAAAGGTTTTCAGTGATGCAAACACCTTCCCCTCTTGCCTGAACTCTCTGCTTGGGCTGCAGCGTGCTCGGAGCCATCTTAGCCTGACCTGATTTGAAATGGAAGAGGTTTTCAATCCCAAAATACACAGAGAAAAGCCTCAGTTGTGGCTTAATGATGCACAGTCCCAGGTGGATCCCTGTCCCCAGGCTCAGCCTCCTGTCCCCAGGGCCCTCTGCTGTGGGAACGGGGTGGCCTGGCTGGGTGGCTGCTGCTGCTTGGATGATGCAAACCAGGGCTGCTGCACATCCCTGTCCTCCCCAGGGAGCAATTTGTGTGGCCCCAGCCTGAAAGCACTGCTCCATCCCGACAGGGAAGGCATTCCCTGGGAGCCGGAGGCACCTGGAGCACCTGGAGCTGCGGGGAAGGTAGGGACAGCAATGCCACTGCAGCTGGGCCACGCTCCCACTGGCACCTCTGAGATGTTAGAAGGCAAAAGAACCCAACAAAAAAACCCCAAACCGAACCTGGAAAACCCATCTTTGTGTCCTGCCATGTATCACAACCCTCCTGGCAGGGGGGTTATACAAAAGGTGAGCCTTCCAAGAGAATTCCTGGGGAAGGAGAGGGGTGAACACGACCAGCAGCATCAGTGGGGAGCAGGAATAACACAGATTGATTGTGGGACTTAAACCTGCCCCTTTTCCAGAGCCTTTCATCCTGCGCTTGCAGCTGAGGTGCCATCAGCTCCAGGGCTTGGTCCCTCCAGCCCTGGCTGTGTCTCCCTTCAAAGAACCCTCCTAGAGCAGAGCTTGTGTTTACAACAGGGACATGAAAAGCCAGGGGTAGTTTCCATCTCTGCTCTGCCCCTCAGTAGCATCATTAATTGGGGCTCCAGCCCTAAATAATCCCCCTAATCTGTCAGATCACAGATTACCAACATGAAAGCAGAGCCTGAAGCTCCCCAGAAGCAAATCAATGCCTGGGCTGGGAGACTCCACAATTAAAGGCAGGGAAAGCTGAGGCCCAGAGGGGTCAGGCTGGGACTGACAGCGCTGTCAGGGAGCTCCTGACTGCCCAGGCTGCGAGTGGGCAGTTCCTGCCATGATTTGGGGTTTTTCCCTCGTGGCAGAAGGCAGGATTTTTTTTTCTCTCCCAGCAGCAGATTCGCGGGGCCACAAGTTCAGGGCAGGAAAGGCTTCCCAAAGCTCTCTGGCTCCTTTTCTGCCCACGTCCCTGTCTGTGTGGCTAAGCACTCTGTTGTAGGTGATTATCACTTGTTTGGTGATTAACACGTTTGCTGAAGTTAACCCAGTGCCAGGAAAAGTGGTGTCGGTGTCCAAGGGATGGAGGTGACACCAGGTGGAAATTCCTCTTCTCCTCACACCCATAACTATTAAAAAAAATATTATAAATCCCCCTGTGTTCATCCAGAGACTTTCAGTAACCTACAGGACCCCCAAAGGATCAATTCATGCTCTTCGTTTTTCCTCAAGGAACAGATCAGGTTTGACTTCTCCCCTCAGAAAGAAGTGGTTCAAACCCTCCCAAACCTTCTGATTTATGGCACCTTGGAAGGTGTTGCATGAGAACAACTTTGCTGTGCTTTCAAGATGTTTGAGGATATCCTGGCAGGGGTTTTTAGGCCCTTTCAAGCTCATGTTCAAGGTGTCTTGTTTGAATTTGCTGTTGCTCTCCCCTGCTGCAGTCGAGGGGGGTCAACACTGTGGGATCTGTTTGGGTGTGGGATCTCCCCCTGGACACAGCAGTCTGACGGGCCTCTGGGATGTGCAGGTGGCTTGGGGCGTTCCTGCTGCAGGGATCACCTCCCAGCCCTCTCCTGGTTCCCTTTTCCCAGGGAATCCCACAGATTTCTCTCTCCCCCTGTCGGAATCTTGTCTGCCTTTAAGCCTGAAATGATTGCAGGCTTCACCCTTCTCACCTTCTCTGTTCCTCCTCCTCTTCCTTTCGCTTCTTTGGCAATAACTGGGCGATGAGAGCCGTGGATCCCACGTTCCCCTCCTCGTTCCCTGCCCCTCTCCCGTTCCAGAGCTGCTGCCTGTCCCTGGCTGGGCTGGATGCGATCAGCCCCTGCCGCTGTGCCTGGGAGTTATTAAACATTTCACCTCCCTGAAAGCCCTGACAAGAACCTCATTTCAAAGGCCTTTCAGACACTCTTTAGCCCCGATAAGGCTTGAAGGGTGAAGAGGCAACAAAAAGCAGCTAATCCACTTAACTGCCAGGGGAAACGTCACCAGCCAAAAGAGCAAGTGGGTTTTTGGGATGGCTTCTCCCCAGTCAGATCCTGGGGATTTCCAGCAGCTGCACAATCCTCCCTGCCCGTGTTTTCTGGTAATGAATACTAACGATCCTTCACTTCGATTTTAATTGCCTGCCCATCAAGCTTTGTTAATCTTCCCCATTTTCCTTAATCTTTCATCGTGTCGCTTTTTTTTTTTTTTCTCCCCCCCGTGTTTCTTCTGTGTTGACAAGGCATTTAAACATTTCACCAAGCAGAAAAAGAAGTAAGGGAAGAGAAGGAAGAGAGGAAGAATGAGAGAAAGAGAAATCATCCCCTTTGCATCCGGAACGCTCGTTTCCCAGATTAGAAAATAAGTGGCTGTGGTCGTATCTAATTAAAGCTAATAGGTTAATTAGTGAATATTGAGATCCCCATCCTTCCAAAGCAGGGAGACTGGGGGCTGCTTCAAAGCCAGGCTGTTCACAATCCAAACAATCCTCGCAGCTCAGACAGGTTTCCTTCCAGAGGGAATCTACAACAGCACTTTAGGAGGGATTTCACCACGGGTTTGGTTGGAGTTTTGCTGAATGAGGAAGGTTTTGAGCAGAATCGTTGCTGTGGCACCAACTTCTCCTGATGTTCGTTGTTTTTACCCAAGAGCCAGCCTGGAAGGAGCCTCTCTCCCCGTGGATTTGCCATTCCAACGGGCACATGCTGAAGCGTGGTGGTGTCAATTTATTTTCAACTCAATATAAAACGAGTCAGTGCAGGAAAACCCCTCTGAGCTGAGCACACCTGGCTGTTTCCACACGGTGCTGGCCCCACTCTCCCACCCCTGGCCTCAGGAGCTGCAGAGTCCATCCGAGAGGTCTCCAGGAGGGTTCTCCTGGCCCCAGCCCATCTGGGTGTCGCTGGCCCCAGGTCTCCTCTGGCCCTGAGCTGTTTCTGTGCTGAGCAGCTCCAGCAGGGAGATGCTCCCCTCTGCCTCTCTGCTCGCCCAGATGTGCTCAGACACCGAGAATCTGCTCTGCCTTCCCAGGGAGCTGCTGATGTGAGCTGATGGGAGCTGTGCCTCTGCAAGCGAGAGCAGGGAGGGACTGGGGCCAGGAGAAGAGTAAACAGCGCTTTTCATTTTGGGGGACGAAAATAACTCCGCCTGCAAATCGTCCAATTACAGAAATCCCACTCCCAAATCTTAGAATTGAGATCCCATCGTTCCAAGCGCATTTATCCCTTCTTAAAACCTCCTCCGTGGCAGTCTCAATTACTGAGCCATTTTCAGTGCTTTGACAGCTTTGTTGCTGGCAAAAACTGATGTGAAGTTTTGGGTGTCTCATCCACCTGATGGAGCTTTCCAGAGCGTCCTTACCTTGCTTTTTCCTGCAAAAAACCCAACATTATTTAAACATTCTTTAAAGCAAGTGAAGCAGGTTTTTGTTGGAGGGGAGGGTGGGATGGTGGCCTCAAACCAAGACCCTCTGAAGCCAGCCCAGCCCGTGCCCTCTGCCCAAGGAGAGGGACAAGAATCCTCCTTTTGGAGGGATGTGAGATGGCAGATGCTGCATGAGGAGCCTGCTCAGAGCTGCTGGAAGTCAGACACTGTTTTTAAACAGGACATTAAATACCTCAAAACGTGGGATTGTCTCAGCTCCCTTGCCAAATTTGCCACGTTCTGGACTCGCTGTGAGGAGTTTCACGGCTCGTTTGCATATTGTGTGAAAGCAGCATTTCCATCCACGGCTTGGGCTTTGGAATTCCTTCACTCTGTGCCCTTCCAAGAGGAAAGTAACAGAGATTCCTGGGACTCTCTGCACTGCTGGCCAAGAGAGCTGGGTTTGGAGCCACACCGAAAGCGAGGGTTGCTTTGGAGACAGGCATGGAGCAGCAGCAACCGGCAGAAATCAGAGTTACAAATCCTGGCTGCGGCTGCAGGGGACGGATCAGGCAAGGGATGGAGGATGCAGGAATCACTGGGAAAGGGGTGAGCTGTCCCTTCTCCCATTCCCTGCCCTGGAGATTGACTGGGGAATCCCTGAGGGAGGAATTGTGTCCCACAGAGAGTCCTGTGCTGCCTCAGCGTTTGCACAGCTCTGCCTCTCCTGTTGCACCAACCCCCTCGGATCCTGCCGTGGGCTCCTTCCGTGCCCAAAGCCCACGGACAGCTTGGGGATTCCCAGATTCTGGGAATGAAGCCCGGGAGAAGGGAGGCTGGCAGGGGCAGCAGGGCTGGCACAGAGGGGACAGAGGGGACAGCACCCTGAGGGCTCCACATGCAGGGGTTTGGGGCAGTTTGCAGAGCCCCTTCCCACCCTGGCACAGAGGGGACAGAGGGGACAGAGGGGACAGAGGGGACAGCACCCTGAGGTGCTGCTGAGGGCTCCATGTGCAGGGGTTTGGGGCAGTTTTCAGAGCCCCTTCCCACCCTGGCACAGAGGGCACAGCAGGAAGTCTGCAGAAGGGAGATGTGGGAGGGTTCCAAACCTCTCTGAGCTGCAGATTTAGAATGAGAACTTCTTGATTTATTTTATTTTTCTTTTCAGGAAAATCCGGGGGAGTGTCTGTGGCCAGATCCCTCCTCAGTGGAGTGTGCTGTGTCCTGGCAGAGCCTGGGGGAGCGCATGGAGTGATGCTGGCAGGGCTCTGCCCACCGGGAGAGCTCCGTGCTGGGAGAGAAGCACAGAAAACACCCCAGCACCAGCTCAGGCTCCCCTGGGACAGGGCTTCCATGGGGAGCAGCGTTGTTTTCACATTTGCTGTGCCCTGAGAGGCCCCCAGGTACCGGGGATGTGTCCCCAGCTGCCATTGCTTGTTGTCACCACCGGAGCCTTCCTGAAGCCAGGCAGCTGCCGCTGCCTTGATTAAAGCTGCTCTGGGCAGCTCCTTAACGAGGAGTTACAGCAGCAGCAATTACAAGCTCTTAATCCATCCCAACGTGGGAGTGGAGCAGGGTTTGCTCTCAAAAATAGTGCTGCAAACTGGGCCACAAGGCAGGGAAAGGAGAATCCTGGGAAGAGCAAGGAGTCAAAGTGGGTGATGAGGATGTGGAGGGAGCAGAGAGGGGAGCAAGGCTCAGCAGGAACAGCTGCCTTGAGTTTTCAGCTGCTGTGGGTCAGCAGAGTGCAGAGAGCGAGCTGTAATCATCTATCAATCTATAAGTGACGTTTACCAAGCTGAAAAACTGCCAAGATCCGTGATGCTGCTGAAGAAAGGGTTCGATATTCACACTAAAGATGTAGAATTTGCTCTTCGTGTCTCTTCCCTCCCCAGTGTTTGGCAGCCCAGTTTCTCTGCTGCCTTCTCACCTTTCTGTCACGAACACAAGAACACCCTGGAGTCACCCATGGACAGGATCCTGGCGTTCCCCAGGGAATAATGTCTGATGGCAGGGGGGAGCTTTCACGGGGCTCTGAAGGCAGGAAGAATTACTCACTCTGTAGTTCATCCAACTTCTCCTCAGGACTGAAAAATGCAGGCACAGGAGAATCTGTCAAACTTCAAACACACCCAGTCCTTCAGCAGGGACCTGGTTCTGAGCCTCCAGCACAGGAGGAGCTTCCCCAGTTTAAAAAACGAGGGGGGAGTTTGCTCTGTTTCACACACACAGGGAGCAGCTCCTCGTGTTCACCTGGGGGAAATGAGTGTCCTTCACAAAACCCAGCCAGTGCAACGTTCACCAGGCAAAACGTGTTCCTTTCTGAGAGAAGGAGGAAATTCAGAGCAGTTAAGGATGGTTTTTGTATTTCACATATTCAGAAAACCTCTAGAAAGTGTTTGCACTGGTATTGAAACCCTCCACCCCAGACATTCCCAGTCTTCCCTGGGCTGGGATTTGGCTGCATGGAAATCTTAGTTTGGCATCTGTAAACAAAGAGGTTCATTTTATCTTGTTGGTATGCTGTGTTTTAATAGAGGAGTGCAATCAAATAAAGAGAGATGCAAAGCCAGTTCTTATCAAAACTGAATTGATTGGTCTCTGCTGCAGCCACACTGAGAAGTAAGAGAAGGTCAATGGCCTTAAATCAGGAGGTCCTGTCAGAGACCTCCATCTAATCCCCTAAAAGGAGGGGGCTCCCTCATTTCTGCCTCAGTGCAGAAGCCAAGCCCCAAATTTAATTCAAGACAGGGCTCAAGCAGTGGCTGTTGGTGCAGTTGCAGCCCTAGATATCAAATCTCTTGGGTTTTAATGCCTCAGAGGCCAATTCTGCTCCCTCTGCTGAATAGGAAAGTAAAAAAACAAAGGAGGGGGGAGGCCACATCCTCCCCCAAACTCCCATCAAACGTCAGGTAATAAAGCACCTGCTTTGCTCCTTCTCAAAAGGCAGGAAATAGGCAATTTTCCTGCTGGCCCCTACCTGGGTAGGAACGTGCAGGATGGAGCTTCGTGCCTGTGAAGGTGAGAGCTGAGAAGGTAAAAAGTCACCTTCCTGTTGCACAATTATTCTCCCAAGAGCTGGGTGTCAGCAGAGGTCCTGAGACGACGCGCTGCTGCCTCTGCCAGCCTGCTCCACTTCAGCTCCTCGTGCTCCAGAGCAGAGAAATCACTCCCTGCCACAATTAAATCCCTGCAGTCCCCCTGGGCCCGGGTCACAGCCTCCTCAGGAAAAAGGAAGGGCACTTGGAGCTGCTCTTCTTTTCAAAAACTAAATTACCTCGGGAAGTAATTGCAAATTATTGTTGCTATTATTATTTGTTACTTCCCGAACTGATAAGGTGTGCATGATCTGAATGCTTTCAGTTCCTCCCTGTGCTCAGAGATGAGTTCTTGCAGGCCAGGAGTCTCTGTGAGGAAGAATCCATTAGAAAATGCTGGGTTTATTGCCAGCCCTTTTGGTTTTTTTTCTCTCCAATGGGTTCCATGAGCTTTGCATTTATCATGTGGGGGGAGAGGCAATTAAAACACAGCCACGAAGAGGTGAGTACTGGTGCTGTAAAACACAGCTAAGGAGAGGACAAGAAGGATCTCCCTGCTGCTTCCTCAGGCAGGAGGGGAAGAGGGATGCTCTGCACTCCTTGGCAGAAAATGGGGTATCACTGCCAGCCAGGAGATGGATGTCTGGGTGCAGAGCAAGGCTTTGGGCCCAGAAAAAGCATTTCCAGTGGAAGGCTCCTCTCTGCCCCTCAGCACTGCCCCAAACTCCCCCGGGGTTGAGTTCCTTGTGCCCACCTCAGCTTGCAGAAGGCAGCTGGGCTATTTTCCCATGGAAACTCTCTGCCAGACACAGGAAAATAAACCTTTATCCAATCAGCATCTCCCTGTGGAGATGGAAAACAGCCCGAGCCCAAAAGGCGTGGGGGAGTCATTTGTCAAATATTTGAGCCGTTTAAGGTGTGGAGGATTAAGTGGGTCACCACCACAAGGCTGAGCACTCCCACCTCTCCATCCTCTCCACGGATCTTCCTGCTGCTTCCCCAGGTGTGTGCTGCCAAGCCTGGCACTGCTGAGCCTCTCCCAGGTGTGTGCTGCCAAGCCTGGCCCTGCTGAGCCTCTCCCAGCTCAGTAATGCCCAGGATGGCACCGACAGCTTTGGGGATGTTGTCCAGAGTTGCTCTCTGGGGGGGGCACAGGTGGGACACACCCATTCCTCTGGGTCCTACACAGCTCTGCTGGGTACTCCTGTGTTTATTTCTTGCAGAGAGAAATGCAAATATTTATTTCTGCATTCCTTTGGTTCTTCAGAGCAGCAGTGCTTTCTCCCCAGCAGCGTTTTCCTCGCTCTCAGCCCCCTTCCACTCCCCGTGGCTGCTGCAGCTCCCACCCCACCAGGAGTGTGTCGCTGCTGCTCAGCTCCCTGTGCAGCTGCATCCCCACATCAGTACCTGTGCTTTTCCCCCAAGCCCTCCCAGTTTCCCTGCTCCAAAACACGGGAGCTTTTCATCCCCCCCGCTGCTGCTTTGTCAGGGTTTGTGTTTGGTGCTGCTGTCGCCGTGGCCGCAGCGTTCCCTGGGGCTCCCCATCCCTGATGGATGCTCCCTGAGACACAGAGACACTTCAGCATGAGCTGTCTCTGCCCTGAGAGCACCTGAGCACACCTGAGAGCACCTGAGCACACCTGAGCACACCTGCAGCTCCAGGGGGAGCCTGCTGCACTGCAGGTGTGTTTTCCCAGCGCTCCAGGGAGGCAGCTCAGATGTGGCAGGGAAGAGGAGCTTCAGAGCTTGGAGCTTGTTGTGGCAAAACCGCCTTGCTGGTGCTCTCAACAGCTTTGTGAAGGCATCCTGTGAGGCCATCAGGGCGTCCTGAGAGTTTCTGCTGCTTCTTCGGTACCTCTGGGGTGGGCAACGAGCAGGTGACACCACAAAAGCGGAGCTGGCAGCGGTGACACTGCCCCCAATGCTCCCAGAGCCTGGGTGGGGGTGCTTTGGGTCAGCACTCCCACTCCAGTGCTGCCACCGGCCTCTGGAAAAGCATCCAGCTCTCCTGTGTCCCCTTTCTGTGACACGGCCCAGCTCCTTCCTGCGCTGCCCAGAGCCAGGGGCTGTCCCCTGCCCTCCCCCCGGCTGCCGGGGGGGGCTGTGACATGGGAACGAGCCCGAGCCTGCCTTTCTCCCTGCCTGGGAACTCGGGCAGGGCCAGCATCCCACTTGACACCCGGAGAGAAAAGGCACAGAAAGGAGATGGGATTTGCTCCAGGTCACACAGCGGAGCAGCGGCCAGGAACAGGAGCCAGCTCCCACTTCCCTTCCCAGAGCCCTGGTCCCCCCCTGTCCCCCCTGCTCCCTCCAGCGTGGGCTTTAATCACCAGACCGTGTTTGTTTTCGTGGCCGTGCATTCCTCACCCACACGATATCGGATCCTCTCTGCCCTGCTGGGCCAGGTGGGTGGACAGCAGGGAGAAAATCGCCCCTTTCCCCCGAGCCTTTTCCAAGCTTCCCGCCCCACTCCGGCACTGGGAGCTCGGTGACCCTTTGTCCCACTCGCCCTCCCTCGTCCTGGGGGAAAGGAGACCTGCAGAGCATTTCAACCTGAGCTGGCAGACAGGACATGCAGGGCACTGTCTGAAGGAGGCAGAGTGAGAAGGGACTGAAATGTGCCCAGCGCTGATGGGAGGAAAACAAGCGCTGCTCCCAGCAGGAGGATGCATCCCCGTGTCACTGTAATTCAGCGTGATGGCTGCTGGAAAGGCCCTGCACTGCTTTAGCCCACGTTTGAACTCTGGCGAGGAAGGAGCTGACAGGCTCCCTGCACCTCTCTCGCTGGGCTCTGAGCAGGAATTTTTATTCGGGAGTGCAACACTTGGTGCAAAAAAGGCTTCCTGCACCGCCAGCAGCGGGGCCGGGAGGGGATTGGGGTTGATTCTGACACACGCAGGGCCAGAAGGCTCCAGGGAACAGAGCACCAGGAGCCACAGGCTGCAGCCAAGGCACAGGCTCTGGTACCAGGGCATCCCAACGTGGACAAAGAAAAGCCGGGTTTAGCCCAGCTGAGCTGAACTTTAGCCGTGAGACCAGTGCCACATCGCCATGGCGACGGCAAGGCCCGTGCTGGGGGGCCTGACCGCTCTCCAGCCACCATCCCTGCTGGGTTAAACCATCCCTTGTCCATCACTGAGCTGGGAAAAGCCCTCTGAGACCACGGAGTCCCAGCTGTGCCCGATGCCCACCTCGTCCCCAGCCCACGTCCAGCCCTTCCCTGGCCACCTCCAGGGATGGCGACTCTGAACCTCCCCGGAGATTTTCACCAAACCCAGAATTTCCTGTGACAATAAGATGGGATGGAGACATGGGAGAAGAGATTTGGAGAGACAGAGGCGTTAGGGGAGTCCTGCATCCCTTTCCCTGGATGGTTTGGACGTGTGAAATCCTGGTGTGAGCTGTGCTTTGCTTCGGAGGGGCTGAGCGAGGACGGAGCCGCTGTCACCACACCCGAGAGGTTTTGTTGTGGCAGGAGGAGCAGGAACTGGAGCCCAGCAGGCTTTGAAGCTCCCTCAGAAGTGCGTGGATTCCCCAGGGATGGGCTCCTGCAGGTGCTCCCTTTGTCCCATCAGCTGCCACGCTTTGGAACCGAATCAAAGCCGGGACGTTTTTACAGAGCTCGCTTTTACATCCTCTCACCGCCCGAGCACGACGGGCTCGACTGGGAATTCAGGCCAGAATTGCCTTTGAACAATAGGAAAGCTCCATGTTTTCCTGAGAGAACCTCCAATCCTGGTGCTCTCCAACCCAGCAAATTGGATTTGTCTCCTGGATGCAAATGCCAGCAACCCGTCGCAGTTAATTGCGAGTTTTCCTTGCAGGCTCTAAGTGATGGAATCTCGCTACAAAAGGCATTTCTGATGTAGGGTGCTCTGTAAATATTTATGTTCTTTCAGTGGAGGAATGCCTCGCAATCAGACAAACCACACAAAGGCAAATGAACTCATCAAAAGAAACCACAACTGAAATGCAAACATTATTAAAAAAAAAAAAGGGGGAGGAAAAAAAAAGCCTCTCTTCTGAGAGAACTCTGAGCCCAGGTGGTGCTGGGGGTTTTCCTCAAGAGAGGATCTGTTTTTTTTCTAACCTGCAGGTGCTCCCAGATGATGAAGAGGGTGGGAAATCTGGCCCAGTCCACGTTAAATCTCAGGATTTAGTGGAATTTCAGTGTTCTGTCAGGCACAAAGGCTGTAATTACTGACCAGGACATAATCACCACTCACACTCAAACCCTCCAACTTTCACCTGTGTCTTTGGTAAACTTCACACCTGCTCTGAGCTGAATATTTTGCCTCCTAATCACAGTTTCCACCCTTTATTCCTGAACATTTGGTGGCAGCAGGAAGGCAAAGTCTGTGTTTTGTCAGTTAAAGGCTTTTTTATTTCAGCCTTGTTTTTTTAGCACTATCAGCTAATCCCCAGCACCAAAACAACGCTGGAACTTTGTCAGGAGTTTGCTGCTGATATCCAGAAATATAATTGCATTTATTTATCTCCCACCTCCAAATTTGAATGGATTTTTTTCCCTCACAGATAACAACAAGGACACAATGGGCCATAGATAGGCTGTAAATGGAAAGTCCCAGTTTTCTTCTTTCTTTTGAGCTCCTCTTGGGACAAATTCCAGCAGCACAGTAGGGCCAGGACTGCAGGGAAAAAGGCAAAAGGGGTCACAGGAAAGCTGATGGGTGAGCCCAAATCCTGTGTCCCTGCAGGAAACTGGATCCCACCCTGATGGTGCCGATCAGAGCTGCCCTTCCCTGCCAGGAGACTTTGGAAATAATGGATTTCCAGGGCAAGACACAAACGACCTTCATCAGACCACCCTCTTTCCCTCCATTTAGGACCTTTTCCTTACACCCCATTATCCCACACGTCTCAGAGCCCATTCCCTGATGGATGAGGGGCAGCTTGAGTCTGTCAGACCGGAGCTGCGCTGCGATGGATCGCTCAATCCCCAGGGAAACGCCAGGAATGCTGTGAGGAGCTCTGAAAATGGGTTTGTGCAGCACAGCTTGGGGTGTGAGAGCACGGGGACGTGGGGGAGCTCCCCCGAGCAGCAGGCAGGAGATGGTGCTGTGGTGTTGA
>VZTH01005957.1:0-54464 GCA_013397815.1 Aleadryas rufinucha
TCCGCCGAGCCGGGGGCGTGCGGGGGGCGGCGGCCGCGGAGCCATCCGGCAGGTCCGGGGACACCGCGGGGACCGCCCCCGCTTGCGGCGCTGCCCGGGTACCGTGCCCTCCCGGTGCTCCCCGTGCCCTCCCGGTGCGGGGCAGCGGCAGCCGGGGGTTCCCCGAAGCGCTGCGCTCGGGGCGCTTGGCTGGCGGAGGAGGGGCTGCGCTCGCACGGTGCCCCGGGTCCCCTCGCCGGCCGCCCTTGGCAAGCCTGGCACGGCCCGTGGCGGTCAGTGGTGTCCCGAGGCTGCCGCCCTGGGAAATGGCCAGGGTGGGACAGACGGCAGTGTGAAGGGCAGGGGGAGCTCCCAAAGCAGGGTCTGTGCCGCAGCCGTCCCGCAGCAGCAGCTGTGCGAGAGCCGCTCCAGTGGCTGCCCTTGCTGGGGGGTTCAACACGCGGCTCTCGTGGGCATGACGGACACGGGTGTGCAGTGCTGGGGCTAACAGAACGCCAAAAATATTCCTAACGTCCCCATTTAACTTTTTCTGTGACGTGGGAAAAGGATGTGGCTGACAGTGTTGCTAAGGGCTTCACTGTGCATGTGAGCTATAAAAAAAATAAGTCACTATAAAAATGAAACAATTTCCCAATGGTTTTGTCCTCTTGAGGCCCAAAATAACGATTTGGTTTCATCTTACCTAAAAGTCCTCCACAGTTTAGCTGTTTATCTTAGGATGAATCTCTTGGGATAGCCTTTTGCTATTACCAGTTTTCCCTGCGCCTGATCTGTTTATTATCTCGTGTAATGTTATGCATAGAAACATCCTCAGGCATTAGGTTTTCACACTGCTTGTGTCATACCAAGTGCAGCCTTAGACTTCTGCAGGGCTACTGGTACAACATATTTGCTGGTCCTGTCTGTCACCCAGGCATTGAAGGTATAAAACAAGGGGAGCATAAAGATCAGAGAAAGCTGAAGGTTTTGGTATTTTGAAACAATAATTTTTACTAAAATTTTGAGACAAACCATGTAAATTCTTCTGTGTCTATATATATATATATACATATTTTTATGGCTGTATATATCAGCAGAGTTCCTGTGTGGTGGTTTCTGTGGCAGTCCTCATTTCCTTTCATATCTTACCCTTTGCTCTCAGTGGATAATACAAAACTAGTTATTCTTGGGGACATCACTGCTCATTTTTCCTCTATAAGGTTATTTACTCTACCTTTACAAATTAAATATTTACTTACCTTTTTCCAATTCCACGTTGAGGGAAGTCAGACAAACATTCAGACTGTGGAGCCACTCAGAGCTAATCTAGTGGAAAGCTGGTTTTGCATTGTTTCTGGTCCAAATAAGTCTGAATAAGCCAGAAAAACAAACCTTCACATATTACATCAAATTGTCATTTAATTACGCTGGGATTAATAGTGATATGTGAGCACACTGCACTGGGGTACGGTCCTTAGCAAGGCACCTTTACTTGAGTCATGGCAAGCAGCAATTTTGGTGGCTCCGGCTGTGACACGTGATGGTGGCCTAAAATAACGAGTTTTAGGATGAAAGGGCATAGATGGGGTGAGCTAGAGCAGCTCAGCTGACAGATGGTTTAACAGAACCACGTTAATGCAGTCATTTGCAGCTGTGTGAGCACATCTCCAGTGACCTGTGCAGAGCACAGCAGCCCGCTGCAGCATCCTGTTGCTTCCCAGCAGTGCCTTGCACAAAGTGCAGGAATTCCCTGCACAAGGTGGGCTCTGTTTTCTCACACTCAGACACCTTCAAACAGAAAGAAAGCAGCGAGTGAAAGATAAACGTAATTCACGTTCACAGTAAAGCTGGGTGAAGGATTCTAGCAGAAGTAGTGTTTGAGAGTTAGTAACTTGTGTCATGTTCAGTTCCTGTCTTATCACCTGCTGTAAATGTTATTTATTGAAATGATATAAAAAAGCCTGTTCAGGGAAAGAAAACAATTCTGATCAGGGAAAAGGCAAAGAGTATTAGCTAGCACTTAAGTCCATCTTCCTGACTGAAAGGCTAGTCAGGTCATCACTAAAACCATCCTGTGCACATCTAATATTTCCATCTAATATTGGTTTTCTTAAGAGTTCATGCCATTAAAAACCCCCAGAAAACTGCATGTGTGGCCAAAGGCTTGGGCATGTCACTTTTAACACTAATCTGCCACACTTGAGGTTATTTGCATGTGGTAAGCTTTGTATAATGCATGTTGATACACATAAAATACATATTCCCATTAATATTTGGCCACAGTTGTATCTGCCTATGTACTTAGGAATTTATTTGTTCAGGTTTTTTTTAATATTGAACTTTAGGTTAAATATAAATGAAACAATGACATTGTCTCCCAGTTGAACACTTGCCAGCATAGATTAATTTTATGGCTTAATATCACAGTGTATACTCTGTTTATGATATTACAGCTCTTCCAATAACTGCTTCATCTTTTCATAAATAAGATATTCATTTCCTGAGTTTAAAGTAAGTGGTGACAAAGGTACCAGAATCTAATTTGGCTAAAAATCAACTTGCTAGAACAAGTGGTGTAATGAATGTGCTGGGGGCTTTATTCCTATTGGTGTGCATAATCTTTAATCACCTTACAAAATATGAGCAATGAATAAAGAATACAACACTAAGCAAAAGTCTTTGCTTAGGCTGCCATTGTTCAGTCTTAGAAATGAGATCAAAGAGGGTGTCACAAAAGAAAAGAAATTAATCTTCCCTGCCCCTTGAAATGTTTTGTTCATCTTTTATTACTTGGTGGTAAGGAGGAATAGAAATCTGGAATTAATAGGTTAATTAGAAAGATTTAGATTAAGTATTTTTGCCAATATGTAAACATTTTCTGGAGAGGGAGGAATTGTTTTGGCTCTCATTAACTGGCCAGTTGAGACAGCCATTCTGTAAATCTCCAGGTAATCAACAGCGAGAGAATTAAAACCACAAATTCAATGACGCTTATCATTCCTCTTGGCAATTGTTTTTTAGCTTAGGCATTTATTGGAGTAATTCTGAGCCCAAACATTTCCTCTTGCCCTGTGTGCCAGCGTTACAATTCCCCAGGAGGACAGGGCAGGGATCCTCCTCTCCCCGTGGCAGGCTCCTGCTCCTCCCTGGTGGGTTTGCTGGGGTGCCGGGAGGTCCCTGCTGGCTCTGCGTGCCCGTTCCCGGAGCAGGAACCTGCAGGGCAGCTGCTCGTCTGCACCTTGGCGTGGGATGCCATCATTTACAGGGCCTGCCCTGGGTGCTGCTGCTGCTCCCCAGAGTGCTCTGCACTGCAGGAACTGTTTGTAACACAGGTTTAAGCTTTGCAGAGTTCTGTGCTCCTTCCAAAGCTCAGCCACTGCCTTCAGAACACAGAGAGAGAAGGAGGTGGTCCCCATCTTTGCTCACATTTTTAATTTCTGTGATTCACAGTGAATTTTATTCATACTTCATTCATGGCAATACAGTTTGTCTGTGTTGTTTCAAGGAGAAGTTTGAGAGGGAAATAAAGCGAGGGACATGTTGTTTTAGCGAGTATGATAAAATGAGATCATTTACAAAGAAAACAGAAGATCAAGCAGGGTTTCAGCTCTTGTAATTTGCTGAGCTTCAGTGGGAGCTGTGAGTATCCAGGTCTGGCCAGGTTTATAAGAGGCAGTGGAATGGCTCTGCTCACTTAACAAGCCCTGAATTGTGCCATATACATTTAACAGTGGCTGGTGCACAGCTGCTGTGCAGAACAGACAGCTGAGGGAAAGAGATAATTAATATTTTTGGATGAAGCCTATTTTGTGCCATTCAAGAAGTGTCAGCGTATCCACCTACCAGGAACTTTTTGGAAATCAAACATTCTTTGTCTGCAAGTAATTCCATTAAATCAGTGTCAGTTGAAATTTAGAACGTAAATGTTTCTGAGAGGAATACATCACAGAAAACAGAGCGAGTTTCACAACCATGATACCTTAGAAATAAGCACACTTTTAACTCCTGTGCCTTCTCATCAGCCAGGCTGTGTTTGGAACTCTGAAACTGTTTCCTTCTATGAAAACCTGTGAACTGCAGATTCATGCTGAAGGAGGAAAGACTGCTAGCCAGGAAAAGTGAGAAGTGGTGATCAATAACGTAGGGAATAAAAAATTAAACATTGTAAAACATCACTTGGTATTTCGTAGATGTGTTAGAGAAAAATGGTTTTCTATAGAAATACCACAGTGAAAATGTGTCAGAAAGGGGTTGTACCTTTCAGCAGGATCTCTCTGCACACAGAATAGATCCAGAGAACACGCTTAGAAGTTTCACTTATAAGCTTTGTGGTTTCCAAAGAGTATAAAAAAATATACCAAACAAAAGAGGAATTCATTTCCTGAATGCTGAAATGAGTGGGACTGGGAAATACTTTGTCCAACAGTCAGATGTGTATAAATATCCCAGTGTAAGCAGTGACCAGTATAATGTACTGTAATAAATGCTCTTTCACATTTATTGAATGGCTGAAGTTCTCCCTGATGGTTTCTTCCTAGAAAAACACCCAGAATCTGGGATCTGACAGCTCAACTCCATTTTAGAAATAATATTCTCCCCAAGTCATGGCATTGGCTTCCATGAGAGTTTCAGTAGAAGGGAAAAATATGGCAAGGCAAATTCTAGATCCAAGCAATAATCACTATTTGTTAAGACACTTGGAAGGTTATCTCCTATATTAAGAACTGTGATAGACAGAAAATGTGGCCTTGAGATTTAGCATTTTTGGTGTTGTCTTTGATTCCCAGACAGCAGGAGCTGTGTTAATTTTTATTTTTCATTCAGAAAGTATTTGTTTATGAAATAGCAAAATAATGGGAATACACAGTTGCCAGGAGGAGAAAAGATATGGATAATGTGTCTCTGCTGTCTTGGCTTCATTCAGGGACATCTGTGACTTCATAGACAGATCAGTCTTCCAAAAAAAAATCTCCTGCAATAACTCTCTAATCGTGTTCCTTGGTAACAGCGTATGTGTGAAAATCATAGTCTGCTTTTTTTTGGTTATAAAGTGGAAAAGTCACTTAGAAAATATGAAAATATCACTGTAAATTTCAGTACTTAAATACTACCCAATAACTCTGCTTCTGCACACATGTATTTCCATATATGCATAATTTGAAGCCTGTGACTAATGGTATCGAACTCAATGGAATGTTTAGGGGATTAAGGCCTCTTTAAATCTGGGAATTTGACTTATTCTGGGAATATTTGGTAATTTTTACTTCTAAAGGTGCAATTTTTTTACGTGCTCCAGAGCAGAATAAAAATCTGTTTAAAAAAATAATTTTGAAGTAGTAGAAGTAATCCTCAATTTGTGAGCCTTGGAACACTTGAGGGAGTCCCTCTCTGTTTACTGCAGGAACAGCTGTCACTCCCCAGTGAGATTTGGAGCTGTGGAGGAAAAGTACTCATCCCTAGTATATTTAAAAAAAGAAGACACTTTTGATTGGAATTCCTGGCTGAGTTTCTTGATTCCCGATGTCCTGAGAGAGTTATTTTCAAATTAATTGTAATATGCAAACATACTGCTTGTACATGATAGTGATTTATGGTAATTGGAACACTGATGGGGAAAAAATCCTTTTAGACTCTTTAATGAGCACCTGTGAAATTATGGAATGCATGCACGAGCATCCCAAGTATTTGCCCGAGAGATTTTTCTTTCCACAGCTGGGAGATTTGGGCATCATTATTTAGATATAAATTGAGAGCCTCTTCCAAGAGGAAGGCAGGTACGTGGAAACAATTCAGGGGGCAACTGATGGTAATAATTGCTCAACAGTGTAAATGAGGAGCTTAAAATGTGGCTGTATTTTATTATTTATTAGTATTTATTATCATTTATTGGTCTTGTTTCAAACAGTTGAATTAAAATTAAAAGGAGTTCCTTTTTAGGATAAGGAAGAAATCCAGCACCATATGTTGTGCCAAAGGAGCTCTCTCTGATCTAGTGCTAATACCTTCCTTCCAAGGCCTCCAGACATTTTACAGCACTTTTAGCACCAATTTCTGCAGTAATGGTGAACTTCTGCAGGACAGAAAATTGCATTTCTTGGGAGGCTGTGGAATAATCAGGAAATGAAAGCGACGTTATCCAGGAAGCCGATGAGTTAGCAGGATTTTAATGCCAGAACAATTAATACAGGATGAGAAATAAATCAACTGGAACAATATGGAATAAACAGAAAACATTTTTGCGGTGTTTTTATGATACTGAAAGTGTAAACACTCCAAGTCAGCAGACACAGTGTGCTCATTTCTACCCAAACACAGATTTTCCCCTAAATGTTTTTGGCTGATGTATTTGGGAACACTGATAGCTGGTTCTGGTTTCAGTGAGAGGAGTAAAGCTGTCTGTAATCAATCAGTTTCTTGACTTTGGCAGTCTTTTCATTAATGTTTTAATATGAGGAACCATTGCAAATAAAGATGGATGGGTAAGCTGACAATAAGGGGGGTTTGTCGTTGTTTTGGGATTTTTTTTTGTTTTGGCAACTGAGATTTTTAGAACAGGCTGTGAAGGTATTTGTGTCATTACTTCTGTGTAGTTTTTTGCTTATACTTCACTTATCCTTTGCCTGGTTTATAAATGGGTGAGCTAAAACAAGAAGCAATTGAGCCCACAATCAAACAGAAAAGGAACACAGTTCAGCTCTCTTTTTCTTGATGTATTAATTTTTGATGTTCTGTATTTTTAGTAGCATTGGCTAGCTGGACAGGTCTGTGCTTTCTTCACTTGGTGTCCTTTCTCCAGAACAAGGGTCTGAGAATGTCTAAGAGCAAGGTGTGACACACTTCAAAAGGAGGGTTTCAGTGTATTAAATTGGTGCTCAGTCAGGAAGGGTCCTGGTCATCCTTCATCTCTGCTGATTTTCAGGGGTTATGTTGATAAGGCTTGGGCCATGGAGTGTTACATTGCTTGGAAGTGTGCCTGTGGCTTCACAGTGGTGAAGGTAACAAACATCTTCCAGGAAAAAAACCCCAGCCTTGTAAATAGCTCCTGGCTGCTTGAACAAAAATAGCATGAAGTTGAATATCAGAGCAAAGTTTGTTAAGGAAAAACATTTTGATTAAGTTTACTTAATATACTGCTGTGCCTAGAACATTAATAGTGACTTCTTTTATTATTTTTCTGTTTGTTCCAATGATGAAGGGATCATCTACATGCTGCAGGCCACATCTGTGTTCTTAAAGATGCTTTCATGTATGAAAGTCCAACTGAAATAGCAAATCTGACCTCCACAGACAAGTTTGATGCAGCCCTGGCCATTCACCTTTATAAAGGAGGCAGACTTCTGCAAGGTAATCCTCTTTCTGCTGGGCAATAAAAATACCTCTTAAAGAAGTACTGCAAGGGAAGAGAATGAATCCTAAATGATGGCTATAAATGTATAAACCCACACAGAATACCCTTATTCTGTTTTATCCCCTTCAGCAAATGTTCAGAAATGCTGAAAGTCTTTCTCAATGGGAGACCTGGTACAGAGAGGGGAGAACTAAATAAATGTACTTTTAAACCACACAGTGCTTTTCGTAATTAAGGACTTTAACTGCATCAAGATAAGAGCATTACATTAACACTGGGATCCTCTCAGCAGTGTGCTCTTTCACAGGACAGTGGCTTGGCTGAGTAGAGCTGGGGTCAGATGGAAGGAAGCAGAGAGGCTGATTTGATTTTTCTGCTCAAAAATGAGTCAGGGTTTTTCAGCATGAAATAACATTCCTGTCGTTCCTGTCAGCTGAAGTGTTCCTGACAGGATGTTATCAGACAAATAATGAAATTTTCTATTCTCTGCAGCCACGTAGAACAAAATGTTAGCCTGCCATTAATGATACACCAGAAGCACTGGCTTTCCAAATTACAGGCACTGTCACCTACTGAAATTGCAAGTGTGCATCCATTTTTGAGACCACCTTTGTATTGGATAAATCTATTCACTGCAATAAAGGCACTTAATTTCATACTTCCATCAGATCTCAGGGTGAGTTGTGTTGTGTTAGTTTGGAGACTTCAGGAGTGCCCCCCCAGTTTGTTCTGGTGGGTTTGCAGAAAGCCTGAATTATGATGTCTGGTGTTCCTGGGTTTCTTTTGTTCCAAAGTTTTTCTGATTTCAGCAGGGACCTAAAATACAAATACAAAATAATCTGTAAAATGAGCTCTGCTAACATATGAATTAAGACTTGTTCGAATACAGAGATGATTGTTCTTTGACAAGACCTTGAATTGTTTTGGAAGAGTCTGATAAAAAGTCTGAGAAGCAGCTCTTTTTTTTTTGGTTGATTTTTTGTTTTTTGTTTTGGTTTTTTTTTTTGATGAGGAACAAAAGATAAAGTTGAATTTTAACTGTTTATTGAAGTAAAATTTTATTGGAGTTTAACTTGCATGGCAATGCCCAAATGCTGTTGCTATAAGCTTTTCAAAATCCCAAGTGACCTGAAAATCCTGATACTTTACAAAAGCTCAGGAATTTGAATAAATCAGTTACGCTGTTCTGAAAAGTATCTGCAGTAACTGAAAGAAAAATAAACCAAAAACCTGTGAAAGGCAAGACAGTAATGATGAGATTGATGAGATGATCACAAAGTGTAAAAGTTATTGCAGACTTCTTGGAGGACAGGAGTGATTCAGGGAACATTCCTGACCATTCCTGACTCCTGTAACGTTCAGAAATTTAGTGATTACACTCATCCTACCATTACTGCCACAATACCCCTCTGCTGGGCCTCATCCTGGAAGTTTTGTTCACATGATCAACCCATGTAATAGATGGCATAATAATTATTTCCTTCTTTAATTTATTGAAGAGGTGATACATATTTTATAGGGTATTACAGACAGTCTGTCTCTTGAAGATTAGAGACAGGGGTGCCTTTGATAGTGCACATTAATTCTCTTCACCTGCAAACGTTGGAGTGTAACATCAACAAATGCCAAGGAAATTCTCCAAGTAGCCAGAATGGTAATTAGCCTTTCATTCTTTTTGGTTGCTCTCTCATTTAGTAATGAGGGAATTAGCAATGCTAATAAATCCTGATCTTACAGCTCACTTAACTTTCAAAGATAAATGTGGAATATATAGCACATTTTCCATCTTTATCAACATACTTTGTTTGCCATTTGGTTTGATGTCCTGTGAAAGTGCACAGTTATTGTGTGGGGGTTCCAGTGCCAAAAAAATTAAAATTCAAGGTTCTCCAGGTTTCCTTTTCAAAGATTTTTGCTCAGATATGTGGTTCAGTGTTAGCAATGTACTTTTTCACTCCTAGTCATTACCCTCTGACATGTTGGCCAACTTCTCATTGCAGTCATTGCTTTGCAGGTAGCAGAATTCCTTTTGGAATCATCTTTGGTGGGACAGATGTAAATGAAGATATCAAATGCAAAGAGAAACGCCAGGTAATGGGAGCAGTGCTAGAGGAAGCCAGGTAAGAGCGTGTGTGGAAGATTTATGGCAGGAAATTGCATTTCTTTTAGGAAGCAACGACAAGGGAGTATTTTCAGGGTGTTTTAAAGCCTGGAAAAGTTCTAGTGACGTGTCAGTGTAGCCATCAAATGTAGCTGGAGAACTGATTGTAAACCAGAGGAAATTACTAAAAACCAAAAAGATTTTTGAGTGTTTTTCATCGTTTCAACATCCCCAGAGAAGAAGTTTCCTCCTGAGCGATCCAAAGGTTTGTTGACTTCAGCAGTGTTTGATCATGGCCGTGGTGGGGGAGGAAACCTTTCTCTGGTTGCAAGCAGCAGCTCAGAGCAGGGTGGGTTTTGGACCTGCAGCAGGCTCCTCTCTCCTGGGTTTCTCTTTGCTGATGCCACTCCATGTTCCAGCTGTTGTTGGCTCACTTAACACTGGCAGAGATGTGCTGCTCTGTCTGCAATCCCCTATAAAATGTGGTAAGTAAACAGATTTTAAAGACAGCACTTAATCACACTCATTGAAAAATCATTAGGGCGTGTTCTTGCGTCTCAGTGTGACTTGGAGTTGAAAGCAACTTAAGGTCCCACTCAAGGAAAAATTTATATACTTGTTTACTTTTGTTATCAAAGAATCACAAGTTATTCTTTAAACAGATCTGAAGGAAAAGAAAAAGGAATCTAATGTGTCAGATAAATTTCAGCACTCTGCAAAACGAAAAACACATAAAAACAATCTCTGAGTGTGTCCATTTGGTGCAGTTCTGTGTTTAAAATATTGTCTGTCACAAGTACAGCTGATAGAGATAATACAAAACCTGTGCTTTACTGAATGCTTTTTAATGATATTGAGTTGGGAACCTGAAGTATACCCTAATAGCTTGAATTATCTATGATATTTCAAAATATACTACTGCATCCTTATGCAGTTTACAATATTTTCTCTGCTATAGGAAAAGTAACTCAGTTTTCTAGAAGTTATTCTGAATGCACCTCTTCTCCAGTGGCATCACTGGTGTTATTCATTGCATAGTTATTAAAAGAAACATTGATTTTTTTTCTTTATTGATTGCAGGGTTCTAAGCAGAAAGCATCATGAATTGTAGATTACTTGTCCAGTACAATATACCACCACATTCCATAAAACAAAGTATTGAACACTGTCTAGCCTTATGAGTGTTTCATTTTTAATCAAATTCCTCTAAATGGTGCTTGTACTCCTCTAGGGTATTTTTTTTTCCTATTGAATAGTATTTTGTAGACTTAGAAGCAACATCTTTTTATGCTTGTTAATGTGATGTATTGAAAGTATAATTGCAAAATCTGGGAAGGGAGCATGTGCAACTTGACAAAACAAGCATTTGCAAAGGCTTTAATAACCTTAAAGCTGTCAAGTTGTGTGTGTGAAATTCATTGTAGTGCCATAAAGCAGATCCTACAAAACAAATGTAAGGGAATAAGGTTTGTTTCAACAAACAAAAGTAGGAGTTATAATTCAGCATTTATGGGAATTCTGATGAATGATTGTGATTTCATGCCCTCAGATTATAACACAGCACATCCAGTGGAGAAGCACTGTTCTGGTTATGACTGTGTTGGGCTTTATCTCGGACCTTTGAGGTGTCAGAGGGTTGGCTCAGGACAGAAATATTTCAGAAATCACGTGAAAAAGAAACACTGAATCATCAGTGCAATGTGTGGTGACCTCTCTTTTATATGCAATATCTCTAGAAGTAATTAAAAAAAAGGAATTTTGCTGAGCAGAACTGTCTCATGTGAAGGAGGCATTCAAACATTCCTTTCCACAGGACTGAGAGTCTTCAGAAATGGCCCCATTTGTGGGTCCAGTTAACACTGAAGTTCCATTTGAGAACATCCAAAGCATGTGTTTATATTTCATTACAGCTTAAAAGCTACATTAAAGTCCAGCATGTTCTGGAGATCTCTTCTGAACAGGGATTCTTTATTAGCTCTCTATAAAAATACCTCATGTGGCCTCTCAGCGTTACACCAAGGCCCCAGTTAGAATAACTTGTTTACCAAGTATGTTTAGAAATCAGCCTTCTGTTGGCTGTGATGGGACACCCAAAAATGGACCCTGTTCCTCTCAGTGCTGCCTTTAAGGGGCCTCTGCTGTCACTGCTCTGTTACGTGCAGTGCCAGCCCCCTACACGCATTTCCCAAACACACCCAAGTTTGTTACTCACTGGCTGCTTTGACTGCTTAGAAACAAGGTGAGAACATTGGGAAAAGGTTTAAAGTTGGAATTAAATTGGGATTAAACTCGGCTGCAGACAGTGGGGCTGGGTGTTGCCACAGCCCAGTTTGAAGTGAGGTGCACTTCAGCTCCCTCCTTACGGCTGTTGTGGCTCCTGCAGCGAGGCAGGGGTGGCAGATTCCTCCTGCAGCTGTGTGCATTGATCTGGGTGAACTGGCAGCTGTTCCCACCATTTGGGGTTCCTCTTACTTGGAGAAATCCTCACTTCACCCTCCCAAGAGCTGAGTTGTAAAGCCTGAGGAGCTGCCTTTGGTTTAACCACGATTTTCTGCTGGAAC
Source organism: Aleadryas rufinucha (assembly GCA_013397815.1). Classification (NCBI taxonomy): domain Eukaryota; kingdom Metazoa; phylum Chordata; class Aves; order Passeriformes; genus Aleadryas; species Aleadryas rufinucha. Next base: position 11,990 of record VZTH01005957.1, read on the forward strand.
AAGTGGAAAGCCTGCTTTGTGTCTTTCATCTGGGATCAGTTTTATAAGCCTCTGATCTTAGTTCTTATCGAGGTTTTTTTCTGAAGTACTTTTTTTTTATGTTTAAACACTTTAAGCAGATTGCAAAGCAATGTATTTTTGTCCATTTAACCAGGTTTGCAGTGGCTTTCACAGTGAAAATGAAGGAGCTGGCAGCAGCAGAGTGGGTATGTGTATGTGCTGGTGGTAATGCTTACAGCATTAGCAACTCTGCATCCTCCTAAAATGTTTTCTGAATAATGCTAGAGAATTGCAATAATCTTCATTGTTCCTAGTCCTGCTTTTCCTTTCAGAGAAAGCATTTCATGTTTATGTTCTTCAACAGGTCAAACAGATCTGGCATTAAAAGCTGTTTGGTGTTAGAAGAGAGTGCAGAACAGTTTAGGAAGTGCTTCTCTGTAACATTTAAAACAAATCATTTGTTGTTATCGAGCCTCTCCTGATGCCAAATTGTTTCTTTTTGCATTGTTTACTAAACTTTATGTTGACAAAATTCCTCTAGACAGCATTAGTTGTAATGAAGAATTTGGAAATACTTGTTTTGTCAACACTGGGGACAGACTGAACTTCTGAAGGTGAACTGCAGAGGTAAATGAGATTTACTGTGCTGAACCTCAAAGAAGTGCCACAAGCACCAGGTCCAGTGAGGGGGGAGCAGGAACCATTTGGGATAAAAGCAGCAAGGCAGGAGCTCCCCCTTGCAGGGAGGTGTTGGCCCCACTCCCCTCAGCTTGGGAAACATCAGCTGAGGCTGAGCAATAAATAAGTGCAAGAAGTTGAAAGTGCTTGGTATCTCTTCAGTTCTAATTTGCATCATAATCTAATCATTAATGCACTCTTGCCTAAAAAATAATCACTGAGAGTGGGGCTTGCACAACGCAGCAGTACAATATGCAATACCTTATTTCAGCATTAATTGGTTTTTAAAATCTATTTGCATTAAAAGGGTACATGAGCAGACATGGGATCTGGTATTTTATTTTACAAATGTAATTTGATTTTAATAGCTAGTACAATGAACTTCATGATGGGTAGATGTGAAAGGGCACAGCTTCTGTCATGGATCTCAAGCAAGAAAAGGACAAAAGTAACAGAGTGTAAGGAGAAGAAACAAAACTGAACTTTGAAATCATTTCAAAATCAGCACCTTAAATGCTTTTAAGTACCAGACTTTGATTTTACCCAAACACTTCTGTACTCTGGGCCTGTGAGACTAATTCAGTGTTTTGGGGGTCTGTGGCTGACAGGGAACTGGAGGCAAATCTGTCAAGTCCTAAACTGAGCTCCCACCTGCTGACCTGTGCCTTAAATGCTGAGGGTTTGAGTTCCTCTTCTGCTGGGCCTTGATGAAAAGGCTGAGAGCAAATGCCACAAATTTGCTTTCAAGCAGTGAAGAACACGAGCACATCCTTCCACACACAGGTCATGGGAAATTACTGCATTTTGCATATTGATTCACACTACTGTGAACTGCCTTATTCCTCTAATGTGGGCTTTATTAATTAAGATAGATAAGAATTTAAATTACAAACATGTAAGCAGTTGTACTGCACTCAGAGGCTGTATCTCCCTACAAATTCTTTTCTATTACTTCTAATTATGAAGTATGTAACCCAGCACTTGCAGTAATCTGTATTCCAAGTGAGTTTGAAATACTGTAAAAATCTTGTTCTTATGGTCAGTGTTTTATTTCAGTAGCATAAAACTGGTGCAGAAGAATTACCCAAGCCAGTTTTATTAGCATTCAATTTCATTTTCCATTCTCCTCAAGCCCATTTAAAGTAAAGAACATAAGAGAAAATTGATCTATAAAGTGTGAATACATCTCAATGCCCTGTCCCACGGCATTCCTGCTCTTTTCTTCTTGATGATCCCAGCCCTGCCAGGATTATATTTACTCACCACGAGCCATTCGAGGGCCTGCAGGGCATGAAAGAAGATGCTCAACTTAAACTTCTTTTTGAAACTCGGTGGTTTCAGGGAGCTGAGGGCCTGTCTCAGCCAGCACAGGGGGAGGTGGGGCTGGGGGCTGCTCCCCCTCTGCCTTTCCCACTTGTGTTCTCCTGTGTTTCTCTGCTCTGCTCGGTCTCAGCTCTCCCACTTGTCCTGCAGAGTTAAATTCTGAAGTTGGCCTCCAGCTCGGTGCTGTCCCCGTTGTTTGCAAAGGGTTTTTATCACTGGCAGGTCCTGTGTAATTCAAATTGTTGGTCAGAGAAGGTCCGGTGTTAATAAATGTTAATAAATAAAAAATAATGTAATGATGAATTAAACGATTCTTTATTATTTTAAGCCCTTTGAACACAAAAGCTCGTGTAGGTTCTGAAAGATGAAGTCCATGGAATATCCTCGGGCTTCACTGCAGCACAGGGTTGTTTCTCCCCCACCGTTCCCACGTGCATTTGCTGCTTTTTCCCACAGTTTTTGTGACATTGTTCACTCTGGTTCTCAGAAACCACCTTCTTCCCATCTGTGAGCTGCCTGGAGATGACTTTTTGAGTGACCTCTTTTCTTTCAGCTGCTTTTCCCAGTTCATTTTTAGTAACTGCAGAGCCTGGGCAGGGGGCTGAGGGGCAGCCACACAGGAGCAATAGGGAAAACCAAAATCTCTGCAATTAAAAAAAAAAAAAATCACTTCAGTGGCTTCCTACCTTCTGAGCTGACTGGTTCAAGAATTGGCTGCTTAGAAGTTTGTTTCTGAATTAATTCTCTTTTCATTAAAGAAAAACGTATTCCACAAATCCACAGTTGGAGTTGTAGAAAGATATTGAAATAGGAAATTGCTTCTTTAATCACCTAAATTAAATAACTAGCAGAGGAGCACTTCAGAAGTGATTTTGGAAGTGTAGTAATTACCTCTTTTACTACAGCTATTTTAAAATAATTTATTTTGCAGTTTTTGTTTGTGAATGTTGTGCAATAACTGCCAGGCACCACTTTCCCTGTGCAGGCAAGTCTGTATATCTGACAGCAGTTTCTGAAACTGATATGTTTATAAAGTTTATTATGGATAAATGCAAACTGGATTTTCAAAACCAGTCTTTTAAGACCAACAAGCTTTTTTGGGAACTAGAGTTGATTTTTCAGCTAGATAGTTGAAAATTGTTTTATTCCAGGAAAATAGGATAATGATCATAAGAAAGGATACAAACTAAAAAATACATTTGTACTAACGTGGTAATTGTGTTAATTGCAAAATTGATTCATTGTAAATGGTCATAGTAAATGTAAATTACGCTGCTGACTGTTGGCCTCTGGTGTTACTTAATGTATCCTTCTGAGAGTTTGTTTTGGGTTTTAATAGTCAAAAGAAAAGCCCACTGACATGTATTTTGTTACTCTTTAGTTGTGGTTTTTTAAGGTTGAACAGATATTTTTATGTTGAACTATGAAAGTTATTTTTCTTCTCCTTCTCTTTAAAGCCAGATGCTAGGAAGAAAATTTATGTCCAAACTCAAGGTGAGAGCTTTGAAGTACTGATTAAGACATCCAATTTCTCTGATTCATGTGTTTGGGACCTCTTTGTTTGTGTATCTGCCTTCTTTGCCCCGGACATATTTTGCTGAAATGGGCTGGGGTTTGCAGTCCTGCTGCACTGGAGTTGGGCTTTCTGCCACTGACATTAATTGTGGCAATATTTCAGTCTCCCAGCCAAAATTTCCCACTCATTTGGTGCTTTTATAGGAGTTTTCCCAGCTGCCTGGCAGCAGGAATCTGAAAGGTGTTAGGTAACACTGAAGGCAACACCGAGATTTCTCCAAAGGCTACAAAAGTTTTGATGCTGAATAATTATTTTCTGAAACTCCAGATCCCTTTAAATGCTCTGAGTTGAATTTCCAGCCTAGGGACAGCCAACAAGTACCTCACCCAAGGTACATCACTTAGTGAGCAGTCCAGGGAACACAACTCAGTATTTTAGGTGTGAGGACTTAATATCCTAATTTTATTTATTTAAAAATAACTGTCTGTGGATCCCAAAGCTCATTCCATTTCGTGTATTTCACTTTCAAAGAAAAGAACATTCCTTTCCAAAGTGTGCTGCTGAAATAACTCATTGTGAAGTCTGTTTAGCCCATATTTAGTTTCTATTTAATTCTCTTGTGAGGTAACAGTTAACTAAGAGATTAAATAAATTAATAAAATAGTTCCATTATTAAAATAATTAATCTTTAACATAAGGCGAAACAAATACATTAATATTCAGGATAGATTAATATTTAATTTGTATATAAATTTAATTTGCTCCCTTTTATGTTAAGGGCTCTTCTGGGTCCCAGCTGCCCTGTGTCTGTTTTGGAATCATGTGCTCCCTCAGATAATGTTATCTCGTGTGGAGTTTTAAAAGGCCAGAATTAGCAGGGTTGTGTTGCTGAAGAAGTTCCAGCTCTGGGTGTTTGTACAGAATTTTCCACTGAATTTCAATCTGCTGTGTGTGGAAGGGCTGCACAGGAAACCTGTCACTGCTGGGGTGGGGAAAACTGCAGATGGGAACTGAGTGTGCTTGGCAGGAATCTGCTCTCCCAGGCTTCAAAAAGCCTTCAGGGGCCACAGCTCGGCCACCCAGGGGACACTGACCATGGGGTTCTCCTTTCTCAACACAGGAATTAAGACTACACCCAGTGAAACGTTTGACTGGTACAGATTTCTGCAAAATGCAGGTAAAACTCACTTTTCCCCGGTGTTTACTGTGTTTATTCTTAATAGAAGAGTTTAATTATGTAATAAAGTGCTTTAATTGTATGAGAAATGGCAGAATGTCGATCAGATTAGCCTGGTTCATAAAGTACCCAGGCTCTGCCTCCGAATTTGTGGTGTGGCCAGGGCTGAACTGCACCAGAAGAGGTCACAGCCTGTGGGTCAGGGTCCTTAAAGGTCAATTTAGAGCACAGCACCAATTCCTGAGCACTCTGCTTTATTGGGTAACAGACTGGGGCTGCCTTCATCAGTGGAGAAATATGTGCTGGTATTTTATTATTTGGGCTTGAGCTAGAGCCTGTCTCTGCTCTCACCAAAGCAGGTAAGGCAGGTGACCTAATTCCGAGTCACCCGATCCCAGCAATGCTTCAATCACTTCATTTTCCCCCAAAAGAGTGATTTATGGGCATTTTACCCTGGTGAAAATGTTTCAATATAATATTCATCAGCCTGATCTCTGATAGTACAGCTGTTCCCTCTGTTCCAAATGAATCCTCACCAGTCAATGGCATTATCACATCAGGAAATGTGTGCCATTAGTCAAAGCCAGTGTCAATTTTAAATGGAGCTTTGTGAGGTTATTTAGTCCTCAGTAAATCACAGCACACAAGCACGCTGCCACTAAGATTAATAATTTTCTGAAGTGAAATGATTTGTCACTTGCTTGCACAGCCTCAGTGTTGATTTGATCTCTTGTCCAACCATTTTGAGATTAAATGAGCAGTCAACAGATTGAGGAGGGGGAAGCTCCCCCTGGAGTGAATTTCTAATAGATTAGAGACAGTTTTTTGCCTAATGTGTACTAATGCAAAAGTGTGAAATAATTCATAATGTACACGAAAAGCAAACTAAAATGTGACTCTAACATCTGTGCCTTATTAAATAATAACTTGAAAACTGGCATCAGATTATTCAGTATTGTTTTTATGACTGTTTCATCTCATTTATCTCCTCTGCCTTGTGCCTATGTCCATCTCTGGTGGCAGCCTGCAATTTCCACTGCTTTTAATGTTGCACATGGATTCAGGCTTTTTGGCTGTACCTTTGTGCTTTCCAGGGACTAATTAGGAGTTCCCACTGAATTGCTTTTCTGGGCATTTGCAGTTTCAAAGTGTTGAAAATTCTACTAAACTTGGAGCAAGCAGTAGAAAACTCAAAGCCAGGAGGCAGTTTTGCTCAGAAGGGTGTGATTTTGGCACTGTGGGCTTGCACAATGAAGTGCACTTGCAAAGATCCTGGGCTTTAATGCAGATAAAGCTGCCCAGTCTCCTTCAGCTCATGGCATTTGGGATCTTTTTTTTTTCCAAGACTTTTTTAATGAAGTTCTGTTCCATGTCTGAAGGCACTTAACGATTTTTGGGGGGAAATATTTCTCCAGATAACCCTTGCCTGTGTCTTTAGCAGAACCCTTGAGCATTTGTCAGATTCAGGATTCCCAGGACAGAATGGAAGGAAACAGCACACGCCCTGCAGTGCAGATTTTAATGCATTTGAGGCATCACTGTTAAACACCCTTGGTGTTCAGGGTGTCAAATTATTCTATAAAATGAAATAGGCTCTTCAGAATACTTCCAGACTTTTTCCCACAGAACAGACTTCTTATGAATGTTCTTTGTACTGATTTTGGTTTTCAGTCAGAGGAAACATTTGCTCGTGTTAAATATGACACCAGTACATAAACAGCCTCTTTAAATCAGTGTAATGGCTTCAAAAATAATTTCATGGTAGCTTTAAGTGAGTGGCAGAATGCATCAAATGCATTTTATGGTGGGAGACTTCCAGCCCCCAAATTTGAACGGTACTGAACCGAACTCTAAGGAATCCCAGCTTTTTGTACACTCCATTTGATAGTTTGGGTGCTAATGTAAATAGCAATTGCCTAACACAAATGGAAGCAGTGCTGTGGGAGGTTGTTGTTGTTGTTATTACAGGTGCAGTACAATCTCAGTACAAAAATCACAGAATTAGTATTTTTTCATGGTCTCAGCAGCGGATTTGAGAGTTGCAGAGGTGATGGTGTAGTGTCATTGCTGTCTCCTCGCTGCAGTGTTCCCAGGGGCTGGCTAGCCAACATTTACTGGCTGAATCTACAAAAAAAAAAGGGGGTTTTTAAAGTTAATTTGCATTCTGGTTAACAGTCAGCTTCACAGTTTGTGTTCTGTGGATGAGAGACTGTGAGCAGCAGCAGCCAAACCAGAACGCTGAAGCAAGCGCAGGTTTGAGCCCAGACTTCAAGAACACAACATTTTCAGCCTGGTTGGTAACTCAGCCTATTTAAGGACGTTTTGCTGCCTGTGTCAGTCTGGAGATCAGACCAGATGATCAAAATGTGTTTGTCTGACCTCACATTGCAGGGCTCTATATACAGCACAGTCAGCTTGGCGAGCAGTTTTAGAAGCCCTATCTATAGACTTGAGAGAGTCAACGGGAGTTCAGGATTTTGCTGTAAATGGACTGACAGAAAATGACAAGACAGTTTAAGGAAATGAGAAACCTGAGACTGATCTTCTCTAACAGCCCGAGGCTGGGGCAGAGCTGCTTCAGATCGCAGACAGGCTCGATGTCATCATTCTGTGATGAAAAGCTCCTTTTGATTTCAGTGGAGTGGGGCTGGACCTTGTGAGAGACAGACCCCAATGAACACCAGGGCGTGGTGTGATTAGGAGATGTAGATAAATAACAAAGTCTGCACTGATAAACTGAGGAATCTTTGTTTACCCAACAGATACGACTTAAAGCTGTTTTCATGGGGGGTGGCATGGAGCCATAGGGTCACATGCTCATTGCACTAGCATATAAAATATGCAAGATGCTTTTGTAGTTTGATTTTTCTACTCTCATGTAATTTCTGCTTCATAGCACCGCTATTTTCCAAGCTTCAGAAGTTTACATAACCTGTCATGGCACAGCCAGGGTTTTACAGAGGCATTAGATTTTCCTAAAGCTATGCTGCAAAGAAAGAGCCACATAAGAAAAACTAAACTGTAAAAGTCTGTGCACTTATACAGCTGCCCATAGTGAAAATTATCTGATAGCAGCAATAAACTGAGTTCCCAAACTGATCTGAAACCACAGAGCTTTTTTGTTGTCTGATCTGTTAGAAATAATGAGAATCAGGGGAAAAGAAGAATTGATTGAGAATTTTGCAGTCTATTTTTTCTGGATTAGTAGCCTGTCCCTGGAAGTTTACAGGTTCATTTGACTTCTCTGTCTCCACAAACTGATCAGCAACCCCAGCAATTACTCACTGCTGGATGTGGACAGCAGTACAAACACTTGGGATGAAGTTGTTGCCTGCACTTCTAAGCAACAAACTGCTTTGTGAAGTAAAAAGGCACAGCAGTAAGAGTTTGACATCTGCAGGTGGCAAAGGACAGCGCTGGAATAAGGACTAATTGGGCTCATCATGCCAGAGTTCTGTGTCACCAGTGATTTCCATCCCATCCAGAGTCGGGGTGAGGCCAGAGAAGCTGCTGCTGCTGCAGGACCCCAGTACCTCAAACGGGCTGGAAACTTGGCTGCTCTGAGCACCTCGGGTTCAGGGCTGGCTCAGGAGAGACACAAACCCAAACTCGAGGTGCCAAGAGACTACAAGAGCTAATGGATGGCATTTCTTCAGTGTGTAGGGAGATAAACTTAAAAGCCATGAATTGAAAGTTGAGGGTATCAAAGGTTTGTGCCAGAGCTGGACAAATTTATCTGTGTTCCATACTCGAGAAAATAAAAATCACAGTCTTAAAGACTGAAATCTCAGCAATAAACCCATGGATTTCCTTCTCTAGGAGAGCAGGCAATACTTTCAGGTGCTCAGGAGATGGATAAATGAAATATTTTCAAGAGGAATAAAAGACCTGCTGTGGTTCAAAGTGACCAGAAAACAAAATAAGTTTATTTCCCCTCGCCATCTCATCATGGCTGAGATTTTGTTTCTGAACAAAACCAAAAATGGATGAAAGAGCCCAAATAATGTGGACTTGGTGTTGTTCTCTGAAGGTCTGTAGAACACAACAGTGAACTTGAAATCAGGGGTTGGAAAATTAATTTTTAAATCTTCTTCTTTACCTCTCAGCAAGCTAATGCTTGGTATTACTCATTCACTTTGAGGCCTGCAGCTTTCAGTAAGATTAAAGATTTGCAGTAATACATTTATTTTTATTGTGCATCTATGACTGCTGCATTTTTTTTCTTGATAGTACCTAGAGGGATGGAGTTAAATGGATCTACACTTTCAAAATCTCTTTAGATAACATTTCTTCCTGCCTTTCTTAGAAAAACAATGTCCTTAGTGAAGCTTCAGAAATTATTTGGGCTTTGTGGGTGCTGTCTGTGTTCATGTTTTGCTGTGCTGGCATCGAGGTGCAGGTGTTATAAGGGCCCAAGGGTGAACTGCCAGTGTGTGGAATAATCCTGTTCTCCCCAGGGATGAGCGATAGGGCACGAGGAAATGGCCTCAGGTTGTGCCAGGGGAGGATTAGATTGGAGATCAGGAAAAACTTCTTCACCACAAGGGGTGTGAAGCCCTGGCTCAGCTGCCCCGGGCAGTGGTGGTGTGGAGTCCCTGGGATGTGCAGATGTGGCCCTTGGGGACATGGGTGGGTGAGTGGTGGCCTTGGCAGGGCTGGGTTTGTGGTTGGACTTGGTGAACTCAGAGGGCTTTTCCTCCCCAGATGGTTCCCTGATTTTGGGTTTCTGTGCTAAAAGAGTTGGTGTGGCAAGCACAGCTGCATTGTGAAAATGCTCTCCTGTTTTCCACTTCTAATATTCTCCATCCTCTCATTCTGCCTTGCACCTGAACACCTCAGAGCAGTTCACCCAAAGTTAAACCCAGGGCCACTGCTTCACGTCCAGCAGTTGCTAAACCCACCTGGAGGTGCATGGGGAGGTCTGGATGGATAAACCAAGGTCTGACAGCTCTCTCTGGGCTGTGCCATGACCCAGAACCAGCCAGCAGGAGAGCACAAATCCTGAGCATTAACCCCATTTCACCCACCAGGAAGCACATTTTGTGCCAGGTTCCAGTGCTGCCAGCACAGCCACTGGCACAGCAGCTGGGTGCCCGTCTGACCGTGCAGTCCCACTCTGAAATGTGAGTTTTTTCGAGCATAACCCCAGCTCTGCTCCTCGCTGAGGGAGCTCCACGTCAGCCCCAGGCTGGGCCACGGCTCCCCTGCAGCTCACCTGTGACCATGCCCTGCTCCTGGGTGGCACCTGGCACAGCAGAGGGCAGGAGTGACGTTTCACACTCCTCTGCACCCCCGTTCCTGCCCTGACCTCCCACATCTTGCTGAACAGGGGGCCTGCTGAGCAGGCTGGAGACCTGCTGTGACCAGAGTGCAGCTGGATTTTGTAGGTGAAGCCAAGGGAACAGAGCAGAGCACAGCCACAGACAAATCCTGACATCAGTTTAGAGCAGCATCTCTGACTGACTTGAAACAATTATTTATGACACTGACAGAGATGTTAATTACAGTGGCAGGGCTTTACTTGCATTTAGTGTAGAGTGATTCTTGGAGTATGGCTGGAAAACATGCACCATGCAGCTTATTTTTGTAAAAAAATTGCCAGGGTTTGTGTACAAATCTTTCCATTTGGTGTTTCTTTGTGAAGCAAACAGGAAGATACATGAGGGAGGAGATAATGAAGCACAGTGTGCTGTTGGAAATCTTTGCTTTTGTATCACTAACAGAAATGGGGAGAAAGAGACTCAAGCATTTTTTTGTTATTTGGGTGTTTGTCTGTCATTCAAACAAGATAGTGGCCCAGGGAATGCACTGAAAGAGAAAATCACTTGATTGTGCCATTTTGATGTGTTTCCATTTCAGAATCACACAAGGTGGTAGTATCTTATTACCTCTGCAAAAGGCAGAATGAGAGCAAAAAATCACCTACTGAAAGTCTTATTTAAGCTGAAGGAAACAGAAAAAAAGTCTCCTTTCAAAGGGCAGTTTTCACCCAGCTGATGGCTGTGGCTCGTCAAGGCAGCCTTTGCACTTCTCTCTTCTCGTGTCCTTCTCAGCGCTCAGAGAGCACAGAGGATGCTGCAGCGACTGCTGCCATGGCTGTTTGTGGGCTGGGTGCTTCCCAGCAGGGCTGCCAGCGAGGCTGGGGAAAGCAACAGGCGGGAAATCACTGCTTCAGGCAGCTCCGTGTGCCAATTCCAGCATTTCAGTGGATGGGCAGAAAGTGAACAAGTCACACAAGTGCTGCTGGAGTTTGATCTCAAGTAGGCAGAGAACGAGTAAACTCCCAGCGCTATAAACAGTGGCAGTGCAATCTTCCAGGAATGCTTTATGTGCCTCTGAGTGGATTGAGTGGGGAAAGTCTGCCTGTAAAAATGGATTAGGTGGTGACTGAGATCTACAGGAGACAATGAAATAAAACTGCAGCAGATCCTCACTTCATTACACCGAATGGCAGAGGCAAATCCTTTCTGAGCAGCCCTTTATGACAATTTTAGAAAGGCCACGTAGGATCCAGCCTGTAGCCCCATAGCTGCTATTTCAGAGAAAAGTCCATGGAACATCCTGGCAGACAAGCAGGGCTTTGTAAATTGGTGTGAGGGGGAGAGATGTGAATGTCTTTTCTAAATGAGAGCTCAACTGAGTGAGCTGTTTTCATTAATAAATATTATTTTAGGTCATTTCACAGGTGAAACAATTGGAGTGTAACTGGTGAGATTGTTGGGTCAAACACCCTTGAATGGCTCAGGAACTGAATGGAAACGTCTGAATGCCTGTGGGACCAGTTTCCTCTTTCTCTCTCGGGTTCAGGTGTTCATGCAGGGAGCAGAATGGCACTCAGGCCTGCACAGAACGGGTCTGTGAGGGCTTTAAACCCCTATCTAATAAAATTAAAAGACTGCAAGCTGTGAGAGAGAAACAAAAAGCTGGTAAGACAAAAAAAAGAGCAGTTATTTCAAGAGTGCAATAATTCTGCAGTCTCCATGTGAGAACAGGAGAACCTGGTTTCTCACTCCTGTGTGACTGAGCTTCCAGCACTAACTCCCAAGTTTTGTTTCTAAATAGCCAGAGCTCAGCATCAGTGAGTGGAGTCCATAAATTAAAATGGGTGTTTATGCCTTATGGATAGCTCCAGTGCAGTCTGAATTTTGGTAGCACTTTCTCGTAGTTTGTTTTGTGTGAGTTTGTCATAAACTGAAACCACTGCTGCATGTCCAAGAGCAAACACTATTAATGGCCCACTGCACCAGAAGAATGGCTTTTCCAATCCAAATGTTGGTGTATTATAAACTACAAATTATTTCTTGGTCCAATACCCAGTAAAATGTTATTTACTGTGTGTGCTGCAGCCACTTCTGACAACTCAAGTTGTTTTAAGTTGAATGAAGCAGACTCAGTAATGAACCCTGTGACAGGGAGAATTTAAATGCTCCCGAACTGGATTTTTTATTTATTTGCTTTATCTCTTGGTAATAGGTGGTGAATTATTATATGGATGCAAAGTTACTCTTTTTAGGGGTGAAAGCATTGAGAAGCACCCAGAGCTGTTCAGCTGCCAGGGCAGTCAGAGCTGGGTTCTGCTGCCCAAGAACGCCACCAGATTTTCCTCCAAGTCCTGCACATTCACTGCCTCTGGAAATAAACTCCTGTGCCCTATAAAATGATGTAAATCCTCAATCTGAGGATTGATGCAAGAGCAAGAAACAGAGGGAATAATGATAATTTTTCATAATCCACCTTTTTCCTGCTTTTACCACTGCATGTGCTCGTTCATGGAACAATTTGGAGTGTTCAGCTTTTTTATGTGCATTAATTATTTTTACAACTATCTGTTACAGACATTCCTACAGACACAGAACGTTTACATCTGTTTCTTTTGGTATGTGGGCTTCGAAGGGTCAAAGACCCTCTGTATTTAGTAGAAGTTTTCTCAGGTAAGTAGTGGCTATTTGAATATCCTTGTTTTGTCACTCAATGCATTTTATTTATAAGTTCGGCATGAGCTGTTTTATTCATTGCAGGAAACATCCTCATATATTTACATTTGAAACAAGAAATTCTTATGTAACCATTGATCTGTTCAACACATTATTTCTGTGCCATGTCTCTCCCATCCTGCTGGGAATAACAGAGCATTAAAATCAAAGCAATATTTGATGGTTTTCCTTGCTGAGAAAACTGCTTTGCTGTTACATGCAATATTGATGGAAGACAAAAGAAAAGATCACCTACTTCAAAATCACTTTCTTATCCCGCTGTCCCGTGGCTGTTACATTGATTAGCATGTGTACTAATTAATGCCATTGAAGTTGCAAACAAATTTTACCGCCCATTGTTCTGGCTCGGTGCTCAGACTAGGCTGAAGTTTCCTCACAGCCACAAAAGGGAATATTTTGTCAGGTTTGTGTGTTTTGTTTGTGTCTGTAAAACGTTCAAGTATTCTGAGCTGGAAATTTAGCCTGCACTATTCAACTTTTATAACCCTTTAAACCTTGTGATGCTGAGTAACAAATGCAGTTTGCAGTGAACTACATTGTTGTATTCTGGTATTCACAGAGCAGCAGATTTCTCTTGTGCATATAATTGAGTGATCATTGTAATGGTTGCAGTTACTTCCACATGTTCCTTTACACAGGAAAATATTCAAGTAATTTTGGCTTAGTGGCCAGAGTCACTGCATTATACAGAGCATTGTTCTCTGGAGTGATTCAAAATTAATGTCTGAGCTTAGTTAAATAACCCTTGAGTCATAAGAGATTGCATGGAGCAGAAAGGCTAAGTACTATCTTTCAGATATGCTAATATTTGAATTCTGAGGAGTAATGTGAGGGCTGAGCACGGAATCTGATGCACAGTCAGTCTTTTAAGCAATACAATATTTGTCTAATTCTTCTTCAGTCATGGAGCTATTTACATTGATTTTAAAAATGAATAATTTTGATTAATTAAAAAGTAGTTCCTCTTCTGTTTCAGACTGGCACCGAAAGGACCCCAGTGTCCACCTGGGCATTATTGGACCTGCAGTAAGTAGCTGTTGTAATTTTTATTTCTAAATACTTCCATTTCCCTGCATCTGAGAAACCACAGACCTGTTCCAGACTGAAGCTAGGTCAGAGGATTTCTGTTAAGGAGATAAGAAGGTGCAAACCTCGGGGTTGTAAAGGCTGTTCCCAACAGGTCAGAGCTGTGGAAGTGATTCCAGTGCCCAGAGTCCCAAAGTTCAGAGCTGTGCTGTCAACAGAAGGGCCCCTGCACTGCAGAGGGAAACAGCTCAGGGGCTTTTCCAGGAGGGGACACCGAGCCCAGCTCTGTTCACTCACTGCTTCATTCGATTGCAGAAGGAAGTTCTGAAGAGAAAAACTACCAAAAATACTTGGATTCTACTCTTGGCTACTGATGTTACACCTGTGGGATTTTAGACACTCACATACTACTAAAAATGTGTACTTTTGCAAATAAAATATTAGAAATGTGCATTTCAATAGGATTAACTTAGAAATGAGCCCATCAAATGTTTTGAAAGGCAGCAGTTGCCATCCAGGAGGATTTTTTTCCACAGGCATTGCTAATGAGGGTTTTTAATGCTGCGAAGGTGATTCAGGTGCTCGTTATCCCTGTTCTCACATCTTTTGTTCACGTGGAGCACCGGGTCTTTGTTCCATTCCAGCTGGACTTTGATGCCATTTCTGGGAGTCTCGATGCATGCACAATTAACAGTTGTCAGCAGGTGCAAAATGATGTTCAGGTTCTGTCTCACACCCGGCAGAGCTGGAGATGACAAAGAAAACCAGTCAAGTTCCTCGTACACTCAGAATCTCCGTGCACTAAAGCCTGGGATAAACTGAGGGGGTTTTATATTGTCCCCATTTCAGAATAATCTTAAGGTTGGTACCTCTGTCCTGATTCTTCTGCTTCTGTGTGCTGCCCGTGTGGCTCAATGCTGAAGTCACAAAACTCATTGCAGGGCTTTTGAGAAAGAAGTCAGTGTTCTCCATGTAGGTCCTGCAGCAGAGGGCTTGCAAAGGCAGCCTGAAGCCTTGGTTTAACCAGTGGAGAAGGTCTGAGCAGGCAGCTGTGTCATGTGAAACAAACTCTCCCTGATGCCTGAAGGGGACTAAAAGCTTCCCTGTTTCATCTGGGTAATGTGTTCCCTCTGTATCAGTCTCATCTCTGATTCATCTCCACATGAGCCTGAAAACTTTGCAGGCAATTTGCTTTGAAAAAAAACAAATAGACTCTCAATAGGCAAATAAGAACATTTTATTTCAAAAAAACCCATATTTATTTATCTGTTTTCTCATTCAGTTTTATTCTTTGCAGATTTTGGGACACAGGATTTTATTGTTGAAAGCTGTTTTCACATTTTTAGTTTATCTGGGGTTTTTTTCCACGCTAATACACGAAATGATTTGGAAGTGAACTGGTGTGGAAGGCAAATCTAGAGCAGGTGTAATGAAGCTGTGCTTTAGAATCAGAAGATGCACTTGCTGCCTCCAGTGAGGATTTTAAACATTTTAGTAGTCTTTTTAAATTTGCTTCACTTTTTCATAAGCTAATGTCTTTACAGACCAGAAATAACCCCGTGGCAGTGCAGAGGCTGGATCAAGGGCTGAACCTCCTTAAAACATTTTAGAGCCTATTTCTCTCATAGAACTAAAATATTGCTGAAGGAAAAAAATACATCTCAGCTCTATTGGTACTTAGCTGTACTTTTCTTATTCATGTCGCTTCCCAAACCACAAAAATCTTAAGAAAAATCAGTGCCACCATCTATGAAGCATGTAATTTTTATTGTGAATATTAAAAGCCCATACAGTAAGATTATATTAATTAAGAAGAGAAAGAACAAAGGCCCACCCTCTATTTTCTGCTTTACTTCCATAAGATGATATATTTGCTGCCATAAGATTATATATTATTGCCTGCATTTTCTGGGCATGATTGTCTCCAATGGTGCAATCGAGGTAATGCTGCAGGATTGAGGCCTGTGTTATGTAAAATTTTCAGCATTTGTCTCCACTTCCACTTTTCCTTTTGTTCATTTCTATAATGAAATTTGGAACAGCAGCTAATTTTCAGCGGCTCCATATTCCAAGAATAGGAGCTTATGAAACTTCAGAAATAAAGTTAAGGCCACAAAACTTGTGCTGAGCTGCTGGGCAACCTCTCAGAGCTCATTTTGTGGTTTTAACCATTCTTGTTGGCCGTGCAGAACATTGCTCCATCGGATAAATGGAATGTGGGGTCACCTGCTGCTGGAGTAAAGGGGACTCCTTCACAGTGGTGCTGCCAAAACCTCAGAAACCTGAGAAACTGAGGAAATTCTCCCTCTCCATACTGAATATCTTTGCAGATTCCTCCAGCCCTTCACCTGTAGTACTCTGGTGATGTTCTGACAGAATTTTAAGTGTACTGAGACCTGTTTTCCCCTACAAAGTCTGGAGTCTCAGCACTATAAAGAAGATGCTCCTGGACCGTTATTTCAGTCTGAGTTAATATTTAAAAGGCAGCATTTTAATATTGTGTGTTTATAGAAGATTTGCTAGGTTTTGATCATGGTAGGCTCTGTGCTTAACAGGCCCCTTCATCTCTGTGCAGCATTTGATCTGTGGCTCCCTGCACTGTCAAACACATCTGGGATGTTTCTTTTCCTGTCAGCGGGGTAAACTTCCTTAATGGCACATCTGGGCCTGTTTGGTGGGAGCCCACACCCCTCTCCTCGTGTCATCTCCTCTCTTCTGATAGAACTGTTCAACAGCTCGAGCTGCTTCCCTCTGATCTCTGCCAGGCTGATAAATCTGCAGCCCTGTGAAGGCTGTGCCCAGGGTGGGTGATGCTTTCACAAATGACAGGGAGCTGATGAGAGCATCTGCCTGCTGTGCTGAGAAGTAACAACACCGAATGTGGCACCTGTGCAGGACCTGGCTCATGGAGGTGTTCTGGGTGGAAGCACCGTTGTTTTCAGGGTGGTTTTGGGTGCCTGTGCTCAGTTCTCAGCCCCCTGGCAGAGGCTCTGGAAGCGCTCCCACCCTCCCAGCACGTTCCCAGCTCGGGGAGCAGCTCCTGCTGGGCCCAGCTGCTGCTGGATTGAGCCTGGGGTGAGGCAGCTGTGCCCCCCAAGGTCCCAAATGCAGCTCAGGGGCATCACTCCCAAGTCACTGCCCTGCCCACCCTGGCAGCAATATTTTAACTGAGTTCTCATGCTCAGGCCAGGGTTCTTGGAGTATTTACCAGCAGAAGGACACAGCCCCAAGGCAGATGGTGACTGCCTGGCTTCCACTGAAGTGGAGGGGATAGGAATTAACATCTCACAAATTTTATGAGTCACAGGCTGGAGTTTTTCTGATCCTTCTAAAGGGACAAGAACACAAGACCTTATCCCACTGCTCATTAAATCACTTGCAAGGACTCAATCGATTTTAATGGGAACAGAGGGTGGTTCCTCATGAGAGGAACTCAGCATCAAAATAGGACTTTGTGGGAAAAACTGAAAATATATTTATATAGAAATAGCAATTGGGATGTTCAGTAGGAAATATCAAAAATACTTTTTTAAGCAGTTAAGCTTTTATTTTTTGTATTCAATAGGAATTAATTCCTTAGTGCAAAAATGATTTGCCTGAATCTTTAAATTTATGAAGCCCAGTTTTCATAAAATAATCAATTTTATGTTCAAAGCATACAACCATAGTTATGAAATAAATCCTGACTTTTTACTGAAAGGGTTTTCTAAAACACTTTGTGAATGTTCTCTATCTCATAACCTGAAACAAAAACCCAACAATGAAACCCAAAATATTAATATACATTAAAAAGTCATGTTATTCCCAGTGCTGCAAGCTATCATGTATCAATCTAATGTAGTCAGTCAGCCTTAATAAAAAAAGTTGAGTTCTGTTCTCATGTCTAGTTAAGGATTTTCAAGTTCTGTTTATTTCTTTTAATCATGTGAAATGAAAACAGCAGACAAGAGTTAAGCTTTGTAAATAAACCTACTGGAGTTAATCACCCAGCTTAGACAACACTTTAATGCCTTCATGTTTTACTGGGGTTTGGAATGTTGTGTTTCTTGGTTTTCAAACAACTGTTTCTGTCAGAGCATCCATGTGACTGTCTCAGTTTACATCCACAATCTTCCTGAGGTCACTAAGGCACATTTTTACTCCGTGCATAAAGGGACAGTCCCGTGGCACATCAGTGCCCTGCCCCTCACTCAGGAGTTGTCACACCAGGCCTTTGAGACAAGCACCAAGTAACAGACCTGGGGTGTGATTCTAAAGCTCAGCATTTCGATATTTTAGTTAAAAAATGTGCTAAGTTATATTTCTCTTCTCTGGGTATTTCAAACACGAGCTGTAGTGGTGCCACTGACCTCTGTGTGTGCTCCTTTCTAGGTTGATCCACTTTTTACAAGTGAAGTTAAGGAGAAAGTTAAAAGGTAAGAAGTTGATGTTAAACCTTCTATCTGCTGAAAGAAAGCAGCTGGCTGCCCCTTTTTAAATCAGGTATATACAAATGAATGTCCATGCCCAGCTCTGTGTGACTGACAGATCTGTCAGGATTGCTTGGCATGGAGCAGTCTCAGACTAAATATTCCAAACATTATCAATTCAGAGTAACCAGCAGGTTCATGGTTTGTGTTGCACCACGTCTGATTTCCTCTGATTTAGATTTATTACTCACAGAATCACGGAATGGTTTGGGTTGGCTGAAGGATCACCCAGTTCCAGCCTCTCAGCCCCATCCAACCCAGCCCTGACCACTGCCAGGGATGGACACCCCCATGTCCCTGGGCAGCCTGTGCCAGCCTCACCCCCTCACAGGGAAGAATTTCATCAATTCCTTTGGGTCCTTCCATTATTTCTTTCGTGCTGGCTTAGGAGTCTCCTCTTGGTTTCCAGGGCCCCCGGGGTCCATTTGCTGCAGGAGCTGCCTCAGGAGGAGCTCCACGCTGCTGTGGGGAGGTGCTTTGCCGTGGTGAACAGCTCCATCTCGGAGGGGATGTCTGCTGCCATCCTGGAGGTAACTCCATCCTCGTGCTGAGGTTATTCAGTGAGGTTACAGAGGATCTGAAATCACCTTTTACCCCTGGAAATGTGTGCCAACATTTGGTGTCAGTATTTCAAAGCTAGCGAAGACAAAACTAAAATGTTTCTTTTTGCAAGTGTTAGCAATTAAGGTTTTCTTCCCTTGAACTGTCAATTTTTTATGCTTTGTCTGTTTATTTTTAAAGGACAGAATGTAATTTTATCAATCCTGCTAAATTAACAATGCAGACCTGAGATGTAGAAATCATTCTGATTTACTGGGGTTGTCACCAGGCTTGATTCAACACCCACTTCCTTATAATGTTGCTAGAATGGACTTTCATTTATTTTTACATCCTTTCAAAAAGCAATCTAAGAGCTGTATTTGGTTATTTAATTCTGAAATGATTAATGAATGAATGACACGCTCAGTTAATTCTTTTGCCATCAGTATTGAAAATTAATAACCAGTTTTATTTCATACCTGTCAAAGTAGGGCACTGCTTAGTACCAAATGCTTTCTCAGAAAAAAATAAGTGTACTTAAAGTGGAAGTTCTTTGGGCAAATGCCTTTCATTATTCCATTTATTTTGGTGGGGGTGCTGAATGTTGGTTCATCATGATCTCAGAAGATTACAGAAACTATTACATCACTTGTATTAATGAACCTCCCATCTCTGTTTCTAATTAATGAGTCGTACTTCCAGCATTTCCACACATCTGAAAGTCCTCATGAGTAAGAACTGAGTGAGTGTTGTAAGAATTGGGAAGGGCAGATGGCGGTGAGACAGCAAATGTGTATTTCCATCCCAAAATGCCAGTGCTCAGAGCTGGAGGCAGCTGCTCCTCCTCAGCAGCAGTGCTGTGCTCCAGCAGTGACTGAGTGTGACATTTCCAAGGGTGCTGCTGTGTCAGGCCAGGCAGAGTTCGTGTGCTGGGGATGGAGAGTGCAGAGCACTGACTCACACAAGTGCAAGTTCCGCCTCTGTCGCCTCCTCCTCGCCAGTTCCATGCTCCCCTCGGGGCTACTCACGGAACAGCTGGCCAAAAATCAACCTCAATTATTTCCCCAGGGAGTGAAGACAGGAGCAAAGCAAACCAGAAGGGCTCTGAGGAGGCTCAGGATGTGCAACAGCAGTGCCTGCGTGCTTGGTCTGGTACAAATCATTGGCGGCTCAGGATGGATGGGACAATCAGTGTAGAGTCCCCTCCAGAGGGTTTGGGATTTGTGTGTCTGTGTGCTGGTCACCTGTACAGTGGGATTTGAGGACATGCTGATAGAACACCCTGCTGCAAACATCTCTGTCCCAGGAAGTGTCAGTCCACCACAGTGAAGCTCTTTCCTGGCGTGGCCAGCAGCACATCTGCTGAGAGCTGGTTAAATACCAAGGCACAAAACTGTGCCTAAAACCCTTCTGCTCCTAGGCTGGGGATAACAGGCTGGAGTTTGGAAATGCAGCTCTCATTGTCTTCAAAGTTCAGCATTTAACAAGGTCATGAATCTGTAAACAGCATTTCAGAGTGAGATAAATATATAATAGATAAATGAGATAAATAGATAATCACATCTAGTGCAACCTGCCTCAAGGTATGAAGGAGCTGGGAGCCATCACTAATTACTCTGTCAGCTGGCTCTGCTATCTCCCAGATCTGACCATCACTGATCTGTTTCTGTTTGGCATTTGAAGAAGAGAAAACAAACATGATAGCAAACATTAAAAATGCATCTCCTGCTCTGAGAGCTCAGGAGTTCTGCACGTTCCTGGGCACGTGATGGTGGCAGAGGCACCGCTGCAGGAGAGCTTCATGTGTTCCCCACATTCCTGCTAAGAACTCCAGCACCATTTCACTGGGGCACTTCTTCTGTGCTCTCAGGAATATTCCAACTGTTGTAAAAATCATCAGACTTATGCTTTTACCAAAAGGAAGCCAATTTAAAAAAAAATATTGTAGAAAAGGAATTTGGGCAGACTCTACTGTGCTGTAAGGCAAAATCCAAACTTGGCCAATGTGTGAGGCACAGGCCTGGCAGTTTGGAATAAAAGCCATAGCAAATGATAAAAATAAAAAAATGAAGATGAAGGGATGTTGCAAAGCAGTAAAACTGAAGAGCCAACAAAGAATGCATAGGCTAGAAGGAAGAAAATGAGGGACAGTCCAGGAGACAAAGTAGTAAATAAACCCTGTATTTGCTCTATCAGCCTTGCATTGCTGGCTGGAGTTGCTTATTGGGTAACGTTCCCTCAGCTTCAATTCACACCCTGCATCCTTCTGCAGGAGCAGTAAAACACATTTGCAGTCAAAATAATGGAACAAAACAGATGGCCAATGGACTAAAATGCTGTTTTATGCTATTATTCCTGGAACCCAGGTCAGTAAATTATACATATTTTCAACAATGCAAATGATTCTTTTTACTGCTTAAAAATAGAGTAAGTATCTAAATTAAATTTGAAGCCACTTCGTGCAGTAATTATTTACAGCCCAATCCATTTGTTTAGGACCAGTGGCATAAAGGCAGCCCTGCATCTGAAGCATTTGGCCATCTGTTGTGTCTTTCAGTAGCTGTAATTCATTGGTACCTGTGTGTTTGGGGACCTGAAGATGTTCCTGTGTAGCAGTTACTGCCCTCCAAGTCTGAGAGACACAACAAATGCCTTTCCCTTTAGAGTCTGGAAATTACAGAAAATTAAATAGAAACTTGGTGCTCGACTTCAATCAATCAGCAGCTCTGTAGCTTTCAAAACCAGAAGCGAAGGAATGGATCTGGAAACAAGTTTTAGCTGTGCTGCAGCCCAGCCCAGAACTGCTCAGGCCACTCACACCCCTGCTCCATGGCCACTGGCCAGCTGCTCCTTCCCTTCAGTGGACAGCTGCCTGCCTGGGAAGGAGCCACACCTGAAATTCTTCCACATGTTTGGTTTTTAAAAGGAGAAATGCAGCGAGGGCAGGGGAGAGCTCAGGCAGGAGGCAGCGGACGCTGCCACCCTTCACTGCCACCACCCCGCTCTGCATCTGCAGTTCAGAAGTTCACATAAAATATCTTCATTCCTTATTCACTGCAGGTGTTGGGTGAGGTCAGCAGCCTGAACACGAGCGTGTGGAGGGCTCTCAGAAAGAGCTGAATCAGAAATTCTGTTGCTCTAGGAGGTGTTGGGGCTGTGCTGGGGTAACTGGAGCCAAGAGCAGCTCCCTGGAGCTGCAGATTCCCAGCCTGCCAGGCAGAGTGGGGCTCTGAACTCCCTCATTTCCTGGGTGAAGTTCTGGGAATGTCTGTACAGACTGTCACCAAATGCTTTTGGAGCTCTTCCTTTGGAAAACAGATTTGGCTAACAGTGAAGTCAGAGCAAATGACACAATGATTTGTAGGTGACCAAAGATTGTATTTTCTTTCACCAAAATTACTTTTTAAAGACTTCTTTTTAAAGAAGCTGTCTCAACAACTTTATTCACTTAGATAAATGCAGAAGTCTAGTCTGCAGTTTTTATCTCTCTAATTTATTCTGGTTTGTGTTCACTTCATTAATCTGTCTGAATTACCTCCAGATAATCTGGTAGTTTCTGATACAAAGTGCAGAACAGGTGATATCATTAAGGGTTGTTATTATTTTTAGCACAAACTGCTGCAAAGCAGATGTTTGTGCCAGGACTATAGAATTGCTATGGTCAGACCAATATACCCACAGTGGTGATTTAAACAGTGCTTTTCTTGGATATTTTAAGTTATTAAATATGTTGCAAAGTCCCAGCAGTCCCCTCCATTATCAGCCAGGGTATTTGTCTCTTCAGTTTTGTCCAAACTATAAAAAATGATGGTTTTCTCCTTGGAATTTTGTTTCCTTGCTGTGTGGACCGAAGCAAAACTGCTCCTCATGCAGGACTGTAATGACAGCAATTAAAAATGCATTGGCTGTGGAGTGACAGGGAATCAGTATGAAACAGCTTGAAGGTTTGGGGGAGTGAATTTCTTTCTCATTTGACACTGTGATAATTGCACAACATGAATATTTCTGGTTGCACAGTCACTGCATCTGCAGACTTCCCAATTCATCAATAGTGATTAAAGGCTCAGATGAGTGGCAGAGCTGAGTGCCCAGGGTGTGCACACTCAGAGCTGAGGCTGTGTTTTCTCAGGTGCCTTGGCACTGGTCTCTGGGCAGTGCTTTGCTGGCCTGGGGTGGGAGCTGATTCTGCAGCAGCCTGAAATGCTCTGTGCTGAGCCCCCCCAGCTCCCCTCCCTGTTCATGTATTTACCTGGGCACACACCAGCACCCCCTTCAGATGTGTTCCCTGCTCTCTGAGGAGCCCCAGGGCTGTGCAGATCTCGTGTTCTGGAAGCACAGAATGTGTTGTGAGAGCAGAGCTGTGCTGGGCTCTCCTGGCACAGCTCAGTGGCTGCTGTCACTGCCCCTTCCTGCAGCCCCTGCCCGCTCAGAGGCCAGCAAGGGCCGTGCCCACACATNAGGGATGTTGCAAAGCAGTAAAACTGAAGAGCCAACAAAGAATGCATAGGCTAGAAGGAAGAAAATGAGGGACAGTCCAGGAGACAAAGTAGTAAATAAACCCTGTATTTGCTCTATCAGCCTTGCATTGCTGGCTGGAGTTGCTTATTGGGTAACGTTCCCTCAGCTTCAATTTACACCCTGCATCCTTCTGCAGGAGCAGTAAAACACATTTGCAGTCAAAATAATGGAACAAAACAGATGGCCAATGGACTAAAATGCTGTTTTATGCTATTATTCCTGGAACCCAGGTCAGTAAATTATACATATTTTCAACAATGCAAATGATTCTTTTTACTGCTTAAAAATAGAGTAAGTATCTAAATTAAATTTGAAGCCACTTCGTGCAGTAATTATTTACAGCCCAATCCATTTGTTTAGGACCAGTGGCATAAAGGCAGCCCTGCATCTGAAGCATTTGGCCATCTGTTGTGTCTTTCAGTAGCTGTAATTCATTGGTACCTGTGTGTTTGGGGACCTGAAGATGTTCCTGTGTAGCAGTTACTGCCCTCCAAGTCTGAGAGACACAACAAATGCCTTTCCCTTTAGAGTCTGGAAATTACAGAAAATTAAATAGAAACTTGGTGCTCGACTTCAATCAATCAGCAGCTCTGTAGCTTTCAAAACCAGAAGCGAAGGAATGGATCTGGAAACAAGTTTTAGCTGTGCTGCAGCCCAGCCCAGAACTGCTCAGGCCACTCACACCCCTGCTCCATGGCCACTGGCCAGCTGCTCCTTCCCTTCAGTGGACAGCTGCCTGCCTGGGAAGGAGCCACACCTGAAATTCTTCCACATGTTTGGTTTTTAAAAGGAGAAATGCAGCGAGGGCAGGGGAGAGCTCAGGCAGGAGGCAGCGGACGCTGCCACCCTTCACTGCCACCACCCCGCTCTGCATCTGCAGTTCAGAAGTTCACATAAAATATCTTCATTCCTTATTCACTGCAGGTGTTGGGTGAGGTCAGCAGCCTGAACACGAGCGTGTGGAGGGCTCTCAGAAAGAGCTGAATCAGAAATTCTGTTGCTCTAGGAGGTGTTGGGGCTGTGCTGGGGTAACTGGAGCCAAGAGCAGCTCCCTGGAGCTGCAGATTCCCAGCCTGCCAGGCAGAGTGGGGCTCTGAACTCCCTCATTTCCTGGGTGAAGTTCTGGGAATGTCTGTACAGACTGTCACCAAATGCTTTTGGAGCTCTTCCTTTGGAAAACAGATTTGGCTAACAGTGAAGTCAGAGCAAATGACACAATGATTTGTAGGTGACCAAAGATTGTATTTTCTTTCACCAAAATTACTTTTTAAAAACTTCTTTTTAAAGAAGCTGTCTCAACAACTTTATTCACTTAGATAAATGCAGAAGTCTAGTCTGCAGTTTTTATCTCTCTAATTTATTCTGGTTTGTGTTCACTTCATTAATCTGTCTGAATTACCTCCAGATAATCTGGTAGTTTCTGATACAAAGTGCAGAACAGGTGATATCATTAAGGGTTGTTATTATTTTTAGCACAAACTGCTGCAAAGCAGATGTTTGTGCCAGGACTATAGAATTGCTATGGTCAGACCAATATACCCACAGTGGTGATTTAAACAGTGCTTTTCTTGGATATTTTAAGTTATTAAATATGTTGCAAAGTCCCAGCAGTCCCCTCCATTATCAGCCAGGGTATTTGTCTCTTCAGTTTTGTCCAAACTACAAAAAAATGATGGTTTTCTCCTTGGAATTTTGTTTCCTTGCTGTGTGGACCGAAGCAAAACTGCTCCTCATGCAGGACTGTAATGACAGCAATTAAAAATGCATTGGCTGTGGAGTGACAGGGAATCAGTATGAAACAGCTTGAAGGTTTGGGGGAGTGAATTTCTTTCTCATTTGACACTGTGATAATTGCACAACATGAATATTTCTGGTTGCACAGTCACTGCATCTGCAGACTTCCCAATTCATCAATAGTGATTAAAGGCTCAGATGAGTGGCAGAGCTGAGTGCCCAGGGTGTGCACACTCAGAGCTGAGGCTGTGTTTTCTCAGGTGCCTTGGCACTGGTCTCTGGGCAGTGCTTTGCTGGCCTGGGGTGGGAGCTGATTCTGCAGCAGCCTGAAATGCTCTGTGCTGAGCCCCCCCAGCTCCCCTCCCTGTTCATGTATTTACCTGGGCACACACCAGCACCCCCTTCAGATGTGTTCCCTGCTCTCTGAGGAGCCCCAGGGCTGTGCAGATCTCGTGTTCTGGAAGCACAGAATGTGTTGTGAGAGCAGAGCTGTGCTGGGCTCTCCTGGCACAGCTCAGTGGCTGCTGTCACTGCCCCTTCCTGCAGCCCCTGCCCGCTCAGAGGCCAGCAAGGGCCGTGCCCACACATCATCTCAAAACAAAAGCTTTTCCCTGAGCTTTTGTGACCCATCAGAACCTGGCAGGAAGTGCCAAGTGACTCCCAAAGTCCCCTCACTGTTGGTGAACTGCTCACAAGTCTCGAGTTCTGCGTGTTACAGAAAATCTGGGAAAAATGTGTTTGAATAGACCTAGAAACCAGCCATTTCCCTGGCTTTGTGTGCTCTGAGCTCATCTTCTCATGCACAATAAGGGAAGGAGTTGGAACAACCTTTGAGCTGAACTTCAATTTTATCCTCTTCAAGCCTGGTGTTGGGAGCTTCTGGAGGAAACAAAGTGCCCACTTTGAGGTGGAAAAGAATAAAGGATGGAGCAGCTGTCCATTGACTTTCTGCACCGACTGCTTCTGAGAATGTGCTCAAAGTGACAATAACAGAAATATAAGCAAATATTTCAAAGCAGTTCCACACAGGAGATCACATTAGACGTGGTATTTTTCAGTTAAAAAACTGGAGAGGTGGGAAAGAAGTTTGATTTGTTGTTTCTACTTTTCATATTAAAGTTGTCATCCTTAGCACCTTGAAATCCATGAATCCTTACAAACTGTTGCTTCCTTTTTTTCTATACCCCTCCAGGCAATGGATTTAGAAGTTCCAGTGCTGGCAAGGAACATTCCTGGGAATGCAGCAATAATAAAGCACAAGGAAACAGGACTGCTGTTTTCAAATCCCCAGGTAAGCAAACCACAGATCCTTAGGTTCATTTTCTGTCCAGGCTTGTGTCTGTCTGGACACTTGGCTTTTCCTCTCAGCAGTTTCTCTCGGGTTCTCCCTTTTGGAGCTGCGCTGCCCTGCCTCTGCAGTTCAGGGAGCTCGTACTAGGTGTCAGCCTTGCTGAATGTTTGTCTGAGCTGCTCACAGCCACTTGTTGCTCTGGGGTTTGAAGGTTCCACAACTGAGCCCTGCGAGAGCTGCTCTGGATGTGTCAGATTTCCCTTCAAGTAATAACTGAAATAGGAACTGGTATGAGGCAAGCTGCAGCTCACCAAAGGAGAATGAGCCTCAAGTTTCAGATGACACATTTTCTGTAATTTCTAGCAGTCGGTGTTAATGTAAAGTATTTTTAGATGCAAGATATTGCTCAGTCAGAGAAATTAATGGCTGAAATTAAGTCAAGTGTTAGGATGAAGTCTCAGTGAAGTTAAGTAAGAATGGGGAGAGAGGGAACACTACCCATATTCAAATGCTGGAAATTTTCATTTCAGCATATTTCCTGCGTTAGGGCTCTGTTACATATTCATGTGTGCTGTGGAAGATGACTCTCAGAAAAAGATTTCCTCAGAGTTTTATCCAACTCAAGATTAAAAGAACATACTAGAATAGACTATTTGATAATTTTGCAAAGTAGAAAATGTCTCATTTTATTTACTTTGTGGAGTGTGTGATTAATGCATCCTATTAAGTTGTGTTTCTGGAAGGTGAATCCTCTTTGGAGAAGTTTTTTAATAGAATAACTCTTGCAATTCAAGTATGGTTTTGTTTGTTTGTTTCTGGAATATTCAATTTTTCCAGTGGTTTCTCCAAAACCCAAAATATTTCTTTGATAACTTCTGTACATGTATTCCCTGAAAAAAGCCCATTGGCTTCCATGTGCTCCTCCAAAACTTCCAGGACACACAATCCCACTGAACCCAGGCACTGAGAGCTCTCCTGGTATTAGTGCTGGTACATTCTGCTGTTTCCCTCAACACTCTGGCTGCATTTGCCTTGGGAATTCAGGTTCATTATTCATGACCTTCGTCATCCATTCCTGTAAGGAGCCTCTTCTGTGATCTCCAAGCATCCCACACTCCACGTGTTCATTTGGGATTGGAGATCAGTTAAAAATCTGCTGCACATTTCACCCAGGGGTCCCAGTGACATNTGGAAATTTTCATTTCAGCATATTTCCTGCGTTAGGGCTCTGTTACATATTCATGTGTGCTGTGGAAGATGACTCTCAGAAAAAGATTTCCTCAGAGTTTTATCCAACTCAAGATTAAAAGAACATACTAGAATAGACTATTTGATAATTTTGCGAAGTAGAAAATGTCTCTTATTTTATTTACTTTGTGGAGTGTGTGATTAATGCATCCTATTAAGTTGTGTTTCTGGAAGGTGAATCCTCTTTGGAGAAGTTTTTTAATAGAATAACTCTTGCAATTCAAGTATGGTTTTGTTTGTTTGTTTCTGGAATATTCAATTTTTCCAGTGGTTTCTCCAAAACCCAAAATATTTCTTTGATAACTTCTGTACATGTATTCCCTGAAAAAAGCCCATTGGCTTCCATGTGCTCCTCCAAAACTTCCAGGACACACAATCCCACTGAACCCAGGCACTGAGAGCTCTCCTGGTATTAGTGCTGGTACATTCTGCTGTTTCCCTCAACACTCTGGCTGCATTTGCCTTGGGAATTCAGGTTCATTATTCATGACCTTCGTCATCCATTCCTGTAAGGAGCCTCTTCTGTGATCTCCAAGCATCCCACACTCCACGTGTTCATTTGGGATTGGAGATCAGTTAAAAATCTGCTGCACATTTCACCCAGGGGTCCCAGTGACATCAGTGACTCTGTACAAATGGCTGAGGACTGAAGGGCTGCCTTTAATATCAGAACTGGAGTCACAGGCTGTAAGTTTGTCTAAACCACTGTAATTTTAGTGTCTCTCAATCCCTTCTGCCTGAGCTCCCTTCTCTGCACCGTGCTGTGCCAAAGATCAGGAGCCCCATCCTGCTCTGCTTGCTGAGCCCCTTTTTGCTGTTATTGTGCCTCAGAATCTCTTGTAGGTGAGGACTTGCATCACCACGGGAGCTTGCAGGTAATCTTTGTAATCAGCAATGCTTGGGCAGCAGCCCTGAGAAGGGAAGGTACCATCCCCCCTTCCTCTGCAAAACAGCAATTTATCTCAGCTAATGAAAGCCCTTTTACCCTTGCCTTGCTGCCACATGATGTATAAACCATCAGAGTTTGCAAATGGCTCAGGAAACCCTTGTTTGCAGGAGAATGTCCCAGTCCCACTGCAGGGTTGTGGAAAAACTTCCTTCTTGCAGAGGAGCTGAGAATGCCAAACATCAGCACTCAGGGGTTTGAAGATAAGGTAACCATTTACTCGTGTTCCTTATCTCCCCAAACCGTATCAAATACAGTTTTTAAGCCACTGCACAGTCTGTCAGAGGTTGAGAGTTGCATTAGATCAAAGACATGCAATTAGGTGAGAACACATTTTAATTGTTGGGAGAGGGGACACTGCCCATGGCACTTGGAATGCGGCCTTCAAGATCTGCTCTGACTGAGTGGGGATTGGAAAACACCTTCTGGTAAGAAATTTTTGGGGTTTCTTTTTACTTTGATTACTTTGACATCTTCAGTCTCTTTCCTGCTGTACCCTCAGATACATCAAGTTAGTGAGGAAAATGCCTTTAATCTACAGAAAGATTAGAAGTGGATCCAGGTGCTTGGGAAAGTCTGTCTCTGGCTGGAAGAATCTGGACCACCAAAGATTAGAAAAGGAATTTCCCTTGCTAAGTTTGGTGGATCCTGTCTGGTTATGAAGATAGAGGCTGGATCCTAGCTCAGGAGCAGAAACCTTTGCTCATTTTCAGTTGTTTCTGATCTGAGGAGGGAAACTTTGCAGTACCTTACATAGGAGCAGTTGAGCCTGCTATCTTTTGAAAGCTAAATTAGAGGGGTATTAATTAACCATTATGCAATGAGAATTGTTTTAAATTGCGAGTGCTGTTGGCTTTCTTCTTTCATTCTTGCTGGAAGTGAGCTTTGGTGGCTTACAGGAAAGTAGAAATGTTGTGTCTCATTGTAGCCATCCTTAACCATTTGCATTTGGCTGGAAATAGCAAAAGCCCTGCCAGTCACTGGGGCCAGCACTCAGATGGAAATAGTTAATCTGAAAGTGAGAGCCATGGAACATTTTGTTCCTGACACTCCATCATTTGTGCACATTACTTTTAAATCATGGTTTGATCCTGCTGCTGCTTGAATTTGCAAGTTTATGGAATATTTGACACTGAGTTAACGGGACCTGAAATAAAAAAAAAAGTAAGAGATAAGAATGGGGCAATAAATAATGCAAAACTACATTAAGAGGGAAGACACAAAGAGTTATTCAGCAGGCCAGGTTTCAAAATTATATGTTCAGTGTGTGTAAAAGCTCATGGAAGGACCTAAATGAAGAGGCCTCCGCCTTCCCTGTGGTCATTTCTGTTTAGGAATCACGTCCTTCTGTCTGCTGAAGCTGCTGTGAAATGGTTTAATTGCAGACTTACTTTCATTATATAAATAATATATTAACCATGCATCTTATTTTCATTATGTGTGAGCTGTGGCACCGGTGCAGCTCTCGTGGTAATTGAAGAATTATTCATTCTTTTTACTCAGTGCACTCATTTTCCAGCTTTATCTCCTGGATACCTGTGTTCCTGTGTCTCTGCAAAATATTACACAGGATTTATTTTGGGTACTAGATAGAGGAGTTGACATTTTGTTTAAGGATGATTGGTCAATTTACCAGGAGAAAACTGTATTATGGATGTTGCTGTTGAAAAATGCCTGTGTTTGTGGTGGAGTACTTCCCCTGAAAAGGGCAGATGTAAGAGTGCTTCTGCATGTACAGGAGATGATTTTCTCCCCTTTTCCTGGGTTGTGACCAACTGCTGAGGCTCAACTTTTACACTGTGTGTTGCTGCCACCTGTAAATTAATTATACCCACTCCTGTGTGGGAGTAAATGTTTATTAGCAATATGGATGGCCCCAGGTAGTAAGGCAGCATGAATATCTGAGTATCACCTCCTTCATCTGGGCTGCTGGAGTTCATCCCCTTAGGTTTGATAACTGAGAGGCACTTTGTGAATTTGACCCCTCTTTCACCAAAACTGAAGCTTACTTCCCATCTACAACGAAATAAGGGAGTGCATAAATATTTGTGCAAATATCACTTGCACAAATACAGCACCACAGCTACTGGAGACCTCCCTGTAATTACTTTACCTATCCCAGGCTTCTGGAAAAGCAGAAAGAAATGCTGGATTTTCCTAGAGAACTCAGAATTCTGAATGTCTGCATGCTGCAGGCCTCGGACTTACCACAAAACCACAACTGAAATGCCCCAGTCACTTGGAGTTAGGGGAGACACCTGAAAAATGGAGTTATTGCTACCTAAAGCTGAGCATCCAAACCTGAAAACAAGCTCAGCCAGCTGCTGCAAGGGCACGAGGCAAAACCCAGATAAGTCACAGTGAATCTTCCCAGTGGCTTCCATTGGATTGCAAGTGACTTGTGGGTGGTCACATTGGATTAGGAGAAGAAGTAGGGATAAAGCTGGGAAGTCCTTACTCTCCATCTCCTGGTATTTTTCCATTTGCTTTTTCTCTCTCCTCCATTTTCTCCTGCAAATTTTATGCTTTGGACTCAGTCTGGCATTTTTTCCTGAAATTATCCTCAGCCTTAAGTATTGTAACCATGAATAAGGATCTCATTTCTTCTATCATTTACATGTTTCCAAGTTTTTGTCCTCCATATCCACATTTTAAAGGAATGCTAATAGGACTACCTGTCAAGAAATGTTACATTGCTGCTTCTGTTCTTAGGTAATTTACATAAATTATTTTTAAACATTACTTTAAATAAAATCCTCCACAGGAGCATAAAATTAAAGTTGGAATGTAGTTCAGTGTGAGCAGTATTTATTACTGTGATTATCCAGGCAATTGGATGAAGCCAGCATTAAGTCAGGTGAGACTTTCCCATGTTCCCTGTGGTGCATGGGGGAGGAGAGGAAGGTGTCTGTGGGGCTGGGGTCGGGTCTGCCCACATCTGCTCTAGGGACAGCTCACCAGTAAGGGCTGAAATCCCAGTTAAACCAGCCCAGCAAGGGGTGGGCAGCAGGCTGGGCACAGAGCTCGTGGCTCTGTGGCCAGAGCACACATCACCAGCAGCACGGGTTTGATGTAGGGTAAGGGGTTATTGCTCGTGTGTGTGTATGAAAATCTGCTGCTTCTCTGCCCTGGTTGCAGAGCTTTGCACAGGAGTGATCTGGGTCTGTGCCTGTCTCACTCCTGGCAGTGATGCACACACTGCTGGTTTGTCTCGTCAGTGGGAGTCAGAGCAGGGACTGTCCCTGTTCTCTGCGATTTCCCCTCTCGGGGAGCCCCAGGGGTCACAGCTACAGGATGGATTCTGCACAGCCAGCACTGGCAGAGTTCAGTCTGTGCTACCCAAACATTCTGGATCTGTGCAGGCATTTAGACACTGGGTACTCAGATTTTCAGGTGTAGTTTTCCACCTAAGCTAACGCTGATACGAGCTGGGGTGTCACCTGTGCTATTTCCTGTCACAGCTGCCAGGCTGTGTAAATAATGCATCTCCTCCTCCCATCCTCTTTGTCCCCCACGTCCCCATGCACTGATCTTCACTACCAATTGTGTAGTAATACATTATCTTAATTTCCCACTGACACAAGAGCTGTCTGCTTTCCGGAGCTGAACCAAGGCACTATTTTGCACAGATCTGAGCGCATTTGTAATCAAGCTGAAGCATTGGAAGTTGTCTCTTGATAGAAAATTAGACCAGCTGCTCAGAATAGATTAGTTCAGACATCAAATCTCCTTTCACATGTTTGAAGTTCACAATTTCTCTTGCCTAGAAGAAAATGAGAGAGGCAGAAGAGCAGGCAGAGGAGCAGTTGTGATCTTTGAGCTCTGGTATTTTGCCCAGTGAAGTTAAAGGGAATATATGGCTTTTTCTGGTGTTTGTTGAGCTAACCCTGCTGTATCTGTGTCTGCCCAGGTCCACAAGAGCTTGCTGCTGCACTCCTGCTCTTATCTTTACACTGTGTTTATGTTGTGACTTTTTTAGTCTTACCATAAAATTCACTGAAGCTGTCACAGCAGCGATGAGATAAAAGTTCAGCTGAGCTGAGATCAAACATGTGATTGTTGTCCTCCATGCAGACCAGGCAATTCAGTTATAACCAGCCTGGGTTTCCAGCCATGGGGTAGGCAGGCAACTTTTGTGTCATTAAATTTGTTGCTCAATTTGTTGGAATTGTATTTGATTTCTAATGTCTGAGTTGGTGGGCTGTGTAAAATAATAAAATTATTATTTATTGATCATTGTTTACAAATAAATGATGGTACTGACCTTGAAAAATGACTTAGGACAGCTTCATGTATTGGCTCACAGTTGGACAGGTACCAGCTATTTCAGTAGCATTGGGACTTTTTCAAAGAAATTTTAATTGATTCATTTCTTTATCTTTTTTTAGGAGTTTGTTGTGCTGTCCAAGAGTTTGATGAATGACCCCATTATGGAAAAAGAAATTATAACAAGGGCCAAAGATTACGTGAAGAAACATCACTCCTGGGAAGGAGAACGGAAAACCTACCAGAACCTCGTGCTGAGACTGCAGTGACTGGCAAGGCTGCAGCTGACAGCCAGCAGAGCACTTTAATGATGGAAATGTGATTAGGTTTGGGTTTCTCTTGGGTTCTCTTTAGTTAAATAGTCGGACATGCATTGTTATTCTGTTCAAACATACCAAGATCTCAGCTGCTTCAGCCTCTCCCAGGTGTCCAGCTCAGCTCCCTGGGTGCCAGCTCAGCCCAGAGCAGGCTCAGGGTGAGGTCAGCAGGAGAGGGACGCCCTGGAGCAGAGCCCAGGTGTTTGTTTGCTGTGGGGAGGCCTCAGAGGGTGGAGGATTTCCTGCACCCAGGGGAGCTCTCAGCACACAGAACTCACAGGAAATGTTCTGCCCGTGGTGCATCCCCAGCCCCTGCAGCAGCAGCAGCAGCAGCTTCCTCTCCACCTGCACCCACCTGAACAGAGCCAGGTACACACCCCACAGCTGATGACAAAGCCCAGCCTACACAAACACTCCCTTATTAACCTGACAACTTCCTTCAGACCAGCACAGTGACCACAAAAAGCAAAGGGAATGTTGGTGCTTGGGGAAGGGGAGTGCAGGACCTGTTCTGTGCTGCCCCCTGAGCCCCTGCAGCCCTGTGCCCACGTTGTTTTCCCTGGGACCAGAGCAGGAGGTGGCCCAGACCTGGCTCAGGTGCCAGAGCTGTGCAGGGCCCTGCAGCTGCTCACACACAGAGAGGCTTCCTTACATAAACTACCTCTGAGTTTGCCAGTTCCTTTGGTACCTCTGTGATTTATTTATTTATTAAAATATTTATGAGACCTACAAAAAGGGATGGAGGGTTATTTTCAATTTGCTGTGTGTTTTGGTGCTGTTTGTTCTCATTTGTGGCTTTTCAGGATGTATTGCAATACACTGCAGCAGGCTGTCTTAAAGTGAGACTGAGCTCTGCTTAAAGTCCACACTAATCATCCCTGTCAGCCCAGGGATTATGGACATATCTGAGTGTGTAATTGCTCATCAAAGGACTTGCATCTAGAGAAAAAAAAACCAACAAGGGTCATATTTCTAACTACTTGTTATTAGGAAACTGTTTTGTCTCGCTCCTGCCCCAAGGAGAGCCTGTGAAATGTTTTCTGTTGACTTCAGTGGCTGTTGTGTCAGACTTTTCTTTGTAATAACGAAATTCACTGTGTATTTTAAGCTTTCCTCTCTATTTCTGATGTTTTGCAAGAGTCTGGTACAGTAAACAAGAAAGCAGTTTGAATGTTGTATATTGATTTCTCCCAAATTTCCCTCCTTGTTCTGTGCTGGGGCTGCTCAGCTCTGCCTTCAGTAACAATCCCCAAGGGCAAAACCGGCCTGATTTAAAACCCAACAATTGCTGCACTCCCTTCTGAGCACGTTTTTCCTGAACATCCCTTTGCTGTGCTGGGCTGGAGGTGCAGCTGGGCTGCTCCTCAGTGTAAAAGCCACCATCCAGCCCTGGCCAGGCTCTGCAGCTGAATCCTCTGGCTGGCTTCTCCTGCAGGATCTCCCTGGAGCTCTCCTTCTCCAGGCAGCAGGGATCCCTCCCAGGGCCCTGCTGAGTCTCTTCTGGCCACTGCAACCCAGACACTGAAGGGGGAACTCCTGCAATGTGGATTTTCAGCATAACTCAGGTGGCTGGGACCTTTACTAGCAATAAAAACCAAAAAAGGACTTTTCTAACTAACTGAGCCAACTTCAGGGAGTCCTGTTCCTCTCAAAACCTCTCAGAGCTCTCCTCTGGCAGCTTATTTCTGATAACCTGCTTGATGGGCTTTGATCCTCAGCCTTCTCCCCACTCCCCTTCCAACAGCATTGGTTGTCTGCTGAGAAAAACGGGTTTTTAGAAGCAAATAAACAAATACAGAATGTGGGATAGAAGCCTAAGCACTGAGCTAATGGTAGGTGATCAGTAATAGTAATGATTAGAAAGCTTTTCCTGCAGCCTGGTACATTTATTACCAAGCTTCAAGCAACTATAAATACATTGATCTGGAATTTGTGCTATTCCCAGCAAAACAAAATATGTTCAAGTGAGAAATTCTGCTGCACCGTCAGAATGTAATTAACATATGATTTTTCAGGCTGTATTTAATCTATAAATACGAAATCTGCATCTGGGAAACAGCATGCTCATTTGCATGTGATAACCATAGC
Organism: Aleadryas rufinucha; assembly: GCA_013397815.1. Classification (NCBI taxonomy): domain Eukaryota; kingdom Metazoa; phylum Chordata; class Aves; order Passeriformes; genus Aleadryas; species Aleadryas rufinucha. The sequence goes on from VZTH01005957.1 coordinate 47,121, forward strand.
AGAAGCACAAACAGCCCTTCTGCAAGAGATGCATGAAGGAAAAAAAGGGGAAAACAACCCAAAGTGTGGTGAGCCGAGCCCTCAGGACTGTGCAGTCGTCAGGGGAGGCAGCACTCATCAATCAAGGGCACTCAGCTCTGGCATCATTTATCACAGGGGCTCGTGCTCTGCCACAGGGAGCCTGGCCACGAAGGCTAAAAGGTTGGGGCAACAACTGCAGGGACTTTCATCATCATAAATTGCGACTGGATTGATGTTTTAAATTTCATCCAGTCTTGTGTTCCAGGCCTATAAATATTCAATGAGTCTTGTAAGTCCTTGTAAGGAAAATATGAGATCCATGCAAGCAGTTTTGGGTATAATTATCGTTCCAGCAACTTCACTCAAATGATTTTATAGGTAAGAATAATCCTTTTGTTGTCCTGCAGCCCTAATTACAGTATTTATCTTCCCCTTCAAAGCCCCACTCCTACCCAAGCAGCTTTTTAAGCAAAGCACACCTCGATGAGATGCAGATACAGCTCCAAAAATAGCACTTGTTCTGTTTGCAGGAAAAAACCTTCACTGTGCATTTACCCCACGGCTACTTCTGTATTTCAGGACCTTGAAATGTACTGTTAATTAATCCAATTACATGCATTTTGTTTTGCAATTAGCTCTGCCATTGAATCCATGGGAACTGAATGGGAGCAGTGGACCTGTACATGGGGACCACGATGCTGTTCCCTGTCTGGGCACAATCACCCACAACTGGAGACAATTTGGTGGCGTGTGACAAAACTCAGCCACGTGCAACAGGAGCTTTCTGAGTCAGGATTTCATTTTAATTAGCCCTAAAGCACACATATCCCAATTTTCACAGTTAGTTTCTACATTCTCCTTCAGGCCCAACCAGTGTCTGCCCTAAGAACACTGATGCTGGGTAAGTTTTCCCAAATTTGGGGTGCTGGCCCTTGAGGTTTCCATTTCCAGAACCTCAGAGCTCCAGCCTGGCACCAGGCAGTTGCTTTGCTGTTGATGGTTTGCTGTAACTATATCAGGACTCAAAATTGTAAAAGAAAAACGTTAAAATGTATATTGGAAGATTTAAAAGGATTTGTGCCTCTCCTGCAAATCATTTCCCATCAATTTAGCCCGAGCATTAACCAACCCAAACACCTGCAAATGCTACCCTTAGGTTTAATGAATGCACAAGCACTTATTTTCCAACGTATTTTCTCCTGTCTATGGGCTCAGAACTCGTTCTGTCCCTCTCCCCCCTCAGTCTTTTTAATCTTTAGGTCAGGAATCATTCCCCATGAAAGTAAAGAAACAGTTTTGTCAAAGCCTTGTCAGAGGAGATGGGTGCTTCCATGTGGAATTCAGTCATTTAATGGCTCACTGGGATCTGAGCATTTTTTTTCATTAAGTTGTCCAAAGTAATTTCATCACTCCAGAATTTATTTCACTTCCACCCTCCTCTGTCTGCTCGGTCCCAGCCCAGCTCCTTTCATGTTTGAAACTTAAACCTCATGTGAGAGCAGGTCCCTACAGCCCTGGAGCTGCCCCAGTGCTCCTCAGCACCTTTAATTCTGCCTGACACAAAAAAAAGGGAAAACTTTCATCTCCCTGGGCCTTAATTGCATTGAGCATTTTAGAGGAAAGCAGCTACTTGTTACAATAAAAAGTCTCACAGTCACCAATAGAAGAGCAAACTGTAGTTTAAAAACAGGATTCCTAATTTTTTAAGAAACAATCTACATTTTCTAAAGGGGTGGATGATCATCTGCAATTTAATTCTCTCTAAATGAAGCACATTGTCATCAAGTAATTATTCCGTGCCATTCCTGTGACATCTATTTTAGGTATCAAATATTGAGGGCACTTGAAGTCTCACATCCTTTCCAAAAAATGTAGGCCAGCATTTGTTTTGTCCAGTGCCTGAAAAAATGACTCTAGAAACTCATTTCCCCTGGAGCATTGCCATTCAGCTAATTTAAAACATTTGTCTGAAATTAAACAATACCTTTTAATTAGACCAGCAGAGAACATCTGGCTACTGAGAAATCACAGTTGTGGACACCTGACCTGACCCCCTGCAGCACCCTTTAACCCTTCCTGCTCCAGAACAAGTGCTGGCACCCCTTTTATGCCATTTTAATGTGCTTCTTACATGCAATTCCCACTCCTTTGTACTTCAGATCTGCTTAAGACACAAGTCCAGTCCAAGTACAACCCTGCCAGAGAGAGGTCACTTCTTTCATTTGTCTGATTCAATCGAGTTTCATCATTCCTTGAAACTAAACGCCCCTCTCCTGCTTCAGAAATTAATCCCTGCCATTGAAAAGTCACACTGTTATTTTAGTGCTTATTTTAGAGAGGTCAACTGAGTTACCAAAGCTTTAATTTGACTGGAGCAATACATCAGAAGCTCATATCCCTGAGTGTGGCCTTTGCCATCCCTTACAGCTCCTAGCTTCTTCCCCCAGGTTTTTTTGCTTTTAAAAGGTTTTAGGTAAGTAAGAATTCATCTGTAATCACATTAAAACATTGCATAAACTCCTGCTTGTACAAGGATTCACACCTTGCACTGCACTCCTAACAACCCCAGGATTTCCAGCACCTCACCCTCTGGAATGTGGTTGGAAGCAAGGCTCCCTTGGCCCTGCATTATTTCACAGGCTGCACCACAAGTCAGGCACAGAGCTGCAGCTTCTTCTGTGTGACAGCAGAGCAAGAGGCAATGGACAAATTAAATAACCATTTTCTGGAACAGGAGAACATCAGCATTACATGTTCTGAATATTCATCATCTTTTAACACCACTTCGCTCTGTTCTTTATCTTTTATGCTCCGAGGCACCAGGGCCTGACTGTCCCTGGAATCCCCTCTCCCACTGGGGTTATTTAGAATATTGGCTGTGTCACACCTCTGAAATCAGACCTTTGTGACACAACACTGGGCACTGGACTCTCAGTACTGCTTAAAAACTGAGGATTGAAACGTTCCTGCTCTTTAGTTCCCCAGCATTTTTTGGGGCCAAATTCAGAGAAACCCAGGTTTTGCAGGAAAAAGTGACACGTTCATTGTCATTTGTGTGTGACAGCACTCAGCAGGGTAACCCCAGAGCACAGAGCTCCAGCCCTGGCCTCGGTCACACCCAGCTCCTGCACGGCCTGGGGATAACTGGGCTGGCACAAAACCTGCAAGTCCCACTCACAGAGGTTAGGATTGTCACCCTGAGCCACCAAACAATTCCCATTGTGTGTTATATGCAAGAATGTTTTGCTGCATCTCACGCCCCATTATTTTGGAATACAATCGTTCCCTTGGCATCAGTGCCAAGTGAGTGGCGAGTTCATTCCCTCTGAGAGACTAAACAAACACACCCTGACAACGAGGAGAAATCAGATTGCTGCAGCACTTGCGAGTAGCTGGTAGAAATAATATTTTAATCAAATAACTCAGCTGCGACTGCCATGAACTGCTGGGAAGGTTAAGGCTGTGGCTCAGTATTCTACTGAGAAAATACAGAATTATTCCAAACACACCGCTCCACCGCCGTTGCCTGACTCAGATTAAAAGCAGAGGATGCAAAGCAGAGTTCCCAGCCCTAATACCAAACTGAAGCCACCAAAAACCCCCAGGGTTAAAGGAGCAGTCTCAAAGACCAATCATCCAGCAAGATAATGCAATGCTGGAGAAAAGTAACTACTGCCAAACTGGCGTGGTTGAGTCCAAAATAAAGATTTGAGGAGGGGCATTATTTTAATTTACTCCAAAATGAGGAATAAAGGCAGATTTATGCTTTGGGAGCAGGGAGGTGTGCCTGTGTGCCCACAGCACTGTCCTGGCCCTCCTGTGTGTCCCAGGAAGCCTCTGAGGTGTCCCTCACCTGTGAGCTCACCTGCACGAGGCTTTAACACCTCCTGCTGCAGAGTCACAGTGCTCCTGCTGAAAATGTGACAAGGATTCTTCTGCCACGTGAATAATTAAAATAATTGTCACACAGGGAGAGGCTCTGTGGAACGTCACTCTGTGCTGGCATTGGTGGGAAGCTGTATTTCAGCAGGAGCAGACTTTGGTCACACAAACCTCTGCTTTCCAGTAGATGTTTCATTGACTTCTACATAAAGATCATTGATGACTCCAGACCTGGTTTGTGCTGCAGCCAATGAAATGTTCTTTTCTCTCTTCCACACCAAATATTTAAATGCCAATCTATTAACATAACAAATTGCCTTTGGAGGCTGGGAGCACAGGCTGTGTTCCTTATTAGCCCTTTCCTAGGTAACCTCAATTGAAGTAACCTAACGTGTGGATTGTAAATTCTCTTACAAAATAAAATCCATAAAATATTAGTTTTAATCATCCACCTCTATTATTTCCACCAGAAGAAGTTAATTTGAACAGTTGCAAATGAAGCCTTTTGAGTCCAGCTTTACTTGAAGTTATTTAAAAGAAAAGAAACCAAAAACCCTCCCGAAGGGTTTAAACAGAATATTTATCGTAATACATTCCCCATAACAAAGCATTTTCTGCTATATTGAATATTCATTTCTGTAAGGAAAAGCTTGAGAAAAACCAGCAAACCACCCACACAGCAAGTCGAGGCTTTAGGAGGGGAAAAAGGCAGCCCCAGACCCTCCCTGCTCGGGAGTGACCACCCAGCACCACCCACCAAGGAATCAAATCACTGTCAATAACCTTTACAAGGAACCTGCTGTTAACAACTCATTTCCAAAGAGCCGCCCCAGCCTCCCGACTAATTACAATCAATGAATCATCACACAAGGCTCAGGTACGAACGTGCTCTGCACTGAGGGGCAAACACAGTCTGAGCAGCCAAAAACCCACACCACTCTCAACACACACAACAGTTACGGTCACTGCAATATTTCAGCAGAGGCACGTTTTGAAGGAGCACCAGGCCACGGAGCAATCAGGATAAAAAAGAGTTTTGGCTGCTTTGGTTCAGCAGCTCTCGAGTGTCACAGAAGGAGATTTATGCTGCTGCAAAGGGCTGCGTTGGATGCTGGAGCAGTCCTTGCACCCCCAGCTCGTGGCTGCTGCAGTGGCCAGGAGCTTCTCTGCAGTCCCAAAAATACACACATGGCACTGACAAGCTTTTGTTAACGCTACTACCCCAGAAAATAATAAATAATCGAGTATTTACTATTCCCACCACCACAATCAGTTCTTTCCGTCTCAAACTTACAGTGGCTGTCCCAAAAGTCTGGAAGTGTGGTTCCTTTTGCTCTGGGCCAAGGTTTCCTCATCTCTGTGGCTCCTGCTTGAGACCTCCTGGCTTAATTGCTGGAAGATTCCAGAGTGTGATCCCTCCGCTGCGATCTTTACCCAGGGATGGTCCCACAAGGCACATTGGACAAAGCAGTGCAATTACAGCTGATGTTTCTAAGCTGTTGAGCTCTAGAGTTATCTGCAGTTTAGTCTTTGCTTTCCCCTCCAAGTAACCTTTCCTCAGGTGTTTTGGCTTTGGCTGATGAAGGGCACAGGCAAACAGGTGAAGCCTTGTGCCTGATCACACACAGCTCCCGAGGGCTGCCTGCTACCCCAGCGAGCTCATTTCATGGAGAGCACGTGTGGAGGGAGAGCAGGAGCCTCACCTGGAGACACAAATCCCTCCTGATTACACCAGGCACAGAAACGCTGGAGTGCCCTCAGGAGTGTGGGGAGAGCCTGGAGGAGAGGAGGTCTGGTAAAGCTGCTCAAATGCAGCCAAGGGCTGCGTGCGGGGGAGCGCTTTTGCCTCGGCACCTGAAACGCTGTGTGTGCTGTTGTTGTCAGGAGGCAGGGTAGAAATCCCAAAAAACCCCACCTAACCTGGGAGGAATTACAGTGTGTTAATTCTCTGAACCCCACTGCGTGAAATTCTCTTCTTCAGCATCCATCCTGCTCACTGGGGAGTCTGAGCTGCCGAGCCAAATCCTCCCCTGGAGCAATTTGCAAGCCCCACCTGAGCAAAGCTCCCTGACATCCTTGGCAACTCTGGCACATTCTGCAGTGCCAGGAAACAGCAGCCCCTGAGTCACTGGAGAGTCTGTATTCCATCAGTCCCTCCTCAGATCACAGCGTTTGGAACATTAAAAAGAAAAGAAAACAATTCACGAGACTGATCTGCTCCATTTATGAGAACACTGAAAGGTGATGGAGACAGTGGCTCCTTTCCCAGTGCCAGTAAAGAGGTGTTTATATATCTTGTCTTCTGCATTCCCCACACTGGCTGTAAAGCTGGAGGCTTTTCTCTTTGCTCAAGCCTTAGTTGCCCTGAGTATTTACTGCCTATATCTATTACCCAAAAATATGTTTCAAGCTAGTTGTTCCTTTTTTTTCCTTTTTTTTTTTTTGAGGGGAGAAGGGGAAGAGAGAGGGAGTCCTCAGATCAGCAAGTCAAACAATTCCCATCTCTCCCCTTTTATAGAAAACAAATCCATTTCCCCACCTCCCCACACCCCACACTGTTGTTGCTGCATTATCTGCATGAGCCAGGCATTGGCAAGGAGACGGGGGAAAAATGACAGGACATTGTAAGAGAATTTAATGAAGTGGCTCCAAATATTGTATCAAAATAAATGAAGTGAATAATGCAGGAGCTCATTCCAGGTCCCTTCTACGACAATAACTATTGTGTGAGCAGCACATCCGTGGAGATGGGATGGCTGGATGAATGCAAAGGTGCCACTCCGGCACATTACCGAGCAGGGAACAATGGGCAGCCTCAATTGCTGTATTTAATTTCGGTAATTCGTTGAGGCCAGGCGCTCAGGAAGAAAAGAGCAGGTGGTAAAAGGGGAGGAGGAGGAACGATCAGCCCTTCTGATCCCACTGAACGATTCGCTTCTGCTCAGGGGGGAGGAAAGGGGCCGGTCACAGCCCGGCATCGTGGAGCTCCTGAGCAGCCCATGGTGAGCTCCGGGTGCCAGCCGGGGGGGGACACGCTGGCCTGGCACTGGCCCCTCGTTATCTGCCCCTCGTTATCTGCCCCTCCGTTATCTGCCTCTCGTTATCTGCTCCTCCGTTATCTGCCTCTCGTTATCTGCCCCTCCGTTATCTGCCTCTCCTCAGGAATACCGGAACAGCCGTGGCCATCTGGCCCGAGGCTGTGCCTCCTGCTCGGGGCCAGCTCCGGCCGCACTGAGCCTGGCTCAGGAGAGCTCTGGGCTGGGCTCAGCAGAGCTCCTGGGCTCAGCGGGGCACGGACGGGCCCTGCCGGCTCTGGCTTTGCAGGTGTGGCCGCTGAGTGATGCCCTGATGGCAGCGGGGCACGGTGCCCTGGTGGCACAGGGACCTCGGTGTGACACAGGGACCTCGGTGTGACACAGGGATCTCAGTGTGACACAGGGA